>JAHPZR010052714.1:20000-25647 GCA_019787425.1 Platygyra sinensis
CAAAAATTCACTTTTTTTGTCCATTTCAGTATTGAACACAACAGGCCCTCTAAATGCTGGTGGAATAATGGGAGGAATTTCTTCAGCAGCAAATATAATATGCTTGTTGGCCCTGCTATACACACACTGCTCAATCATATGATGGCGGATTTTCTCCATGAAGTGTTCCAGTGAGCTCACTTCCTTTGTGTCATCATTGCTTGAGAAATCAATCTGCCATGAAAAGAATACAAAGCACGAAAACTGCAGTTTTAATGCTATGTTTATGCCTATTTCAGTGTTATGTGCATGGGTGATCTATTTTGCACATGGTTCTGTGCAAACAACAGTCAGCATATAGAATAAATTAGTATGCAAGGGCTGCAAGATTTAAAACATTTACATACTTCTCTCTTGGTTAACGAAGAGGATGCCAAAGGGTTGCTTAACATTAAGCAGGAAGTTTTACCGCATTATCTGCTGCACCTTATAGTGGCAAGTGGTTTCACTTGAAAAGAGGATGTCTGGTAATGACTGGTTATTGGCCATGTTGATTCCTTTGTACAATGTCGTACAAGCAAACACATTTGGCTCCCGTTAGCTACAAAGACAGCGGCTTTAAAGTGTTATTTACTTTACAAGTTTGGGCATGACTGTTTCAGTTGAGAAGTATGCATTCCTTACGGTTTTTGTATTTTCATACTTATTGCATGACTGTCCCACACCATACTAGACGATATCAAACTTTCAACAAGGGGAACCCGAACATTATTTTGTGTATACAAACTGGCGATTTAAAATTTGCATCTGGCAACTATATTTCTCCAGTTAGTCGCGAAAATGTGACCTAACAATATTTTAAATTTTGAACCCTGTAGCTATTTGAATTTTCTGCTGTATGGTTGTTAAATTTTTCAACCGGAAGAGTTTGAACCAGCAACTACATAATAGTCTGAGTAAGTCAAAACACAGGCTGTTCTATTTGGTAGCTTTCGTAACATATTTCATTAAGTTATCCCACAGTTCCCAGAAACAATGTTGCAATAGACAAAGTGTGGCATGGGAAAGATGGTCAAAAGATTTCCCCTATGCACACAAAACTCAAAGTAGGTGTAAAACAGCTAAGTGGCCAAGATTATATGGGATAAAAATGTAGAGTCTTGATAAAAAAAAAGAAAGACAATTCAAGAACACATGTGATATACCATTTGAAAGGTATTTTCTGAAATATGCTATAAATCATACCAAAAGAGATAGAGGAGGCCACAGATTGGATTGACAAGTGCCCGAAATGAAAAAATAAAAACGTTTAAAATTTTTCTATTCCTTATGCACACTGGGCACCCCCCTTCACTATAGCTTAAATTGCAGCTCTCAGTGCATTGCTTATTGTCAGATATTAACTTGGTCTAAAAAGTACAAAGACAAAAGGTTCCAAAAGTTGCAGGGGTGGTAAATCAAGTCTTGTATGGGAGGGGGGCCTGATATTATGCCTTCAAAGTGCAGATCTTTCCAAGATCTTTTAGTTGTGCAAATTTCATGCAAATTGACTGAATATTGACCATGTAATTGCATCTTGTGCCATATGGCACTATCGGGGCTTAAAGGGTTAAATAAGATATGTACACATACTTACCCTGCTGTTGTTACAACAGTTCTTCTCATTCCCATCACCAAGATAAACTTCGCCGACAGTTCCACAAATACCACAAATGACATCATCTAGGTTTCTTGTTGTGATAGCCTCGAAACAATAAAATCCTTGGTAGGACAAACTGGCAATGTAATCCAGCTTCGCATTTGATAATCTATGAGGCTAAGAAAAAAATATGACAACGTCAGCAAACAGAGAAACAAGAAAAACCTTAAAACCATCTGGATAATTATGAAGAAAATAAGAGCGGATTGTTTGATGTAATAAAAGAACGACATGACAGAAAAAGGGCGATATGGCAGTTTATGCTTGGCAGAGGCAAACCTTAATGTTTAACAATACATCTTAGCTGTTGCAAAATGTACCTGTTCCAACTTCTGATTCAAGAATGTCAGCTTGGCTATGATCACATTACTGATAGGGTGTCCAAGTTTGAAATGTTCACGCCATTCCAACAGGATGTCAAATGATATTAGCACAGAATCGGCCACATTAAAAAGGCCTAAAAAAGACAGTAAGGAAAGTCTTTTGCTATAAATACAACAACAATAACTGTCAGATTTACCTGTACATTGAAATGTTAAGGTAAAGAAAAAATTGTACTGTATTAGTCTGAAGACTGCAGTAACCGAAAGGTTTTCTAGTCAGCCTCTGCTTCAGCCAGGGTCCCAAGAAATGGTGGCGACTGCTAGCGTTTAAAATCCAGCTACTGATTTTGCTTCCACGCATTCCTGTATATGGTAGGGGTCACTATGTGTGAATAAACAGTGCAGTTAAGGGCCTCTATGTGGGTGGTGCAGGTGCCCTCATAGTTAGTGTGGTCAACTCCAAGACAGGTGATGCCCGATGAGCCAAGTGGCTCATCTGCTGTCTTGACCTTTACCTATAGACTTCTTGGTATTCAGAGATAAGTTCTAGAAATTCAAAAACGCGTTTCTAGTAGCTGGACCCCAGCAATCAACTAACAGCTTGCTGAAGAATTCATATGCCTTTTCTTGAACATACTGAGACCACTGATTAATTAGCAGTGACAAATCGATCACTCGTTCACAAAATAAAAAATCGAGGATGGTGAGGTCAATTAAACACGTTCGCAATTTCATTGAAAGAAAATGCATTAAACCAAGATAAAAAGCGAACAACAACAACAACTTTAGGACTTGAACATGTAAATTTCAATAAATCATTTGTAACTCCGACACTTACCGATGTCCGAGGGGTCTACTTGATGAATGGCTCTGCAGGTCTCCCTCTGACATACCTTTACTCGGACTTCCACTTTCGAATATGGCCTTGCAGATGTAACCAAGTAAGCCTGCCCTTCGCTGCCAGGATGCTTAATTTGATTCCCCAGATTGTGTCCACATAACCCACAAGCGGAAGCCGTTGGATACAATAAAGAGGGCCAAGAAGTGGCATTGCGAGCATCGATTGCACGAAGAAGTGCAGGGGAGATGAAATCGTAAAGAAACTGACGGCTCGAGTTTAGTTCCATGGTTTTCATCCGTTGTAACGGTAAAGGCGGTGAAGCTGATGAGGCACTGGGAAGAGGATCAGCTATACAAGACGTGCTAGTGCTGGTGGCATGTTCTTGACGGTAGCCTCCGGTGCAGAAGATAGCATGGAGATGGACGCAAAATTTTTTGGCCCGTTCGTATCTTCCCTTCGCTACAAAAGACCTGCAGTCAGTGTCTTTAGAGCTGCAGGTCAAAACCCCGTCCAAAATCTTCACGTGGCTATATCCCATGGTGTTATTGGTTGAAGGAAAACCAAGTACAGCATAAGATATATCTGATACTTTCACCACAACAGTCATGCTATTCAGCGACCCAAGTAAAGCGGTGAGCATTTCCTTTGAAGCATTGTCTCCATTGTAATCCTCAATTTTGTCTCGAGATAATTCAAATGATTCTTGAGGGGGAACAGCATCTTTGCACTCGTCAGAATGCTTGCAACTGAAGGAGGCAGCACGTCCCGAAGACACAAAAGTTGCACGCACAGTTATGCAGTCTTTGTGGCTACAAAAGAACATGTCGCCTTCTTTCATGACAAAACAACGATCGTCGCGTGTGCTTGTTTTAGTCGAGAAAATTGACATCTCCTCGGTGGCTATAACAACAACGGCGGCAGGACAACAGCTCTTCGGCTTTTTAGTTGCTGGTTCTTTGCTTCCACCAAGAAAGAAGCCACATGCGTGACAGTTAGCTGGCTTCCAACGCGTTGAATATGTACTTTTGCATTGAGGACATTCCCCAAACCCCCGTTTTGTGCACGTTGAAGGAATCATCGCAATGTTCCAACGAAGCCAAGCAATGTCGATATGAAACCAACCAGTTTTAAAAAGCAAGCTCACATAACGAGAACAAAGAAAATAAAGATTACGTATACGAAATAAACCAATCAGATACTTGCAACCCATGCAACCATGTCGCAAGCATCAACCAATCACAGAGCACGATACGAGAGGTGCGTGTCAACTGGTTTGGCGGCCATGAAGTTCTGTAATTCTATGTTTCGTGCAACACCAGCCGTCTCCACTCAAACGTTTTTCAGGCTGCGAATCAATGCATTTTTAGTCGGAAAAATCCTTTTGCTTTTCACCAAAAGACTGCGCTTTGTTGAATGTTGATTCTCTTTCACGTTAAGTTGAAATAACCGTGTTTAGATCAAACTCAGAAGCGATGCGTTTCTGAAATCCGTTTCAAGCAACAATGGTGACCTTTGTCTGCGCATGCGCAAGAAAGTAAAAAACTCTAGCTGTTTTGTGATTATGCATTGCGTGGACGCGCGGTTTTCGTTGCTGTTGAATTTGACAACCGAACCTTCGAAGGAGAATCATTCTGAAATAGGTCCTCAGTAAGTCATTTAAAGCATGTAACCGTGAAAAGCAATTCAAAGTGAAGAGAAAAATGCCCGTTTCGTATCGGTTATAACAATTTTAGGCTTGGTAATCCGCTTTTCGTGCACACATGTCATCGACAAAGATGGCGATTTTCTTGCAACAAAGATGAAGCAAAGCAAGCGTGGATTCATTTTTGTAGTACTCCGAAGAGAACCACAGACCTTATTCGACGCTAAACAAAAGGAGCATGGCTACTGTGGTAAGTAAAACGTATTACTCGTTCCTTGAGCTTATATTTTAGGTTTTTCTTCTTCTCATCTTGCAGAGATGAGGAAACCATGTTGTTCTCATTTCGATTTGAAAGTGTGGTTAAACAAGAACATCTCACCATTCTATTTTGCGTCAGGCCTTCCCTAAATTCGATTCCAGCATTGCTCTAAAGTTATTTTTTCATATTCTGGGTACCTTTGTGTTTTTGAGTTAATCCATTTCATTTTCAAGGGAAGTGAATTTTGTGATCGATAAATGTACATTTCGTTTTACCTCAAAATTAAAATTTTGTCTTCAAACCTCCGAGACTTTTGTGTTCCTTTGTGATACGTGAATTCCCATTAATGGGTGACTGTTTAAAGTGTACACTATGCCCTGGCAAAATTTTGTACCTGGTTTCCGGTGTTCCGCTGTTTACTACTTGTTCGGATGAATGATTTGAGGTCGGAATTCAATTCTCGAAATTCAGGTTATAACACGTCGCGTTTTACAGCTCTTAAAATGAGCGGCATTGTTGTCTACTGTTGATGAAAAGCATTCATTTGATTAAAGTTGAGTGAAAGTTTACTCCAGCGTACCCATGTTGTTATAAACCTTATCAAACAAAATATCCCCGCATTTCATTTCACGACACTCGTTGGCAGCGCTGTTTTATCGGTCAGCCCAGCTTAACAGAGCTAGCGATTTTGTGAATATCCAAAAAACTAATTTGTGATATGGGAATCGGCGTTAGGAAATGAAACTATAGTTACTCTGCTACAATTTAACGTATAGAAATAAGGATGTTTCCGGTGTTCTGGTTGCTCAAAATTCACCTCGAAGATGAATTTTCCACGACCAAAGTTTGCTTCATTCGACCATAGCGTGACATCAGTTTGTCACGAACTATCATCGGACTCGAC
>JAHPZR010052716.1:0-13048 GCA_019787425.1 Platygyra sinensis
AAGTATTAAACAGGTGAAAATATACCAACCATGAACGTGTCATAAGACATCGTTATGGTCTTCAGATTTTTCAGATTTCATACGTCATGACGCGAAAGTTTGGCAAGTGACAGTAAAGTTTCTTGGATGTAGTGACTATGTATCACAACATCACTAAAGGAGATTCTAAAAAAATGGGCAATAACGCAGATTACAAGGTGTGTACCTCGATCATTAATTGAATGGCACTTGACTATGCTGATGAAATGGTTTTGTTTAATAAAGTTTCATTTGGAATCTTTCAAACAAATTCTATAAACAATACCAAGGCTTTCTAAGCCAAGATCATGCCTGTTTCAGTGTGATCTTGCTCATTGCGTATACGACTCATATGCTGTATATAGCGAGTCATAACGTTTCTGTTAGTGCAAACTTCTAATTACAAACCGGCGAATAATTGATGAAATAAAATAAACATAGTTTGTTTTTGGTGCTGAACTTTTAATATCTTTCAAATTCTAACCAAATTTCGTTACAAAAATTTCCATAAATAGTAAAATGAAATATATTATGACTTACTCTGTGGAGGTGATCTTTACAGGAAGATTAAAGGAGGGTTCACATCTGTTGGGGACTCATAGCTGAAATACCTTTTTTGATTGTTTTTGTTTGTTTGCATACTTAAGGTCCTTTAAGCTTGATGGGGGTCTTACAATCTGATTTTTACGACATAGTTTAACAAAAATTTAATAAAAGGAGCTCGTAATCATCAAATAATCCATGTCAAAGTAATCTTGTTAGAGTGGAGGAGGGTTTACATCCGCAGAGGGCTTATAATTAAATAGAGTTGGATTTTGTTTGTTTCCATAATTTTGAAAGTTAATAGGGGGTTTTATAACCTAATTATTTATTACAATATTTTACAACGTAGTCAGCCAAGTAAAACATTTCAATATTCGTTTGATTCCAGATCAAATGTTAATGAGCCAGTAAACTGAAAATAAACTCGTCAAGTCTGTCGAGCAATGGTAGTTTCAACGTGCAATGCTTCCCCAACAGCAGTAACAGTCTTCACCAAGAAGGTATTTGTATCTTAAGCACATAGTGTACGCTTGTAAATTAGTGTCCATGACCTTTTACCTATTCCAATTCAATAGTAACTTCCCGGAAAAATAAGGATCTTCCTTCCACAACAAAACAGCAATTTGTTGCTCAAGTTTTATGATGATTTAAGAAAAAAGATTGACGGGGTTGATTTCTCAAATGATTTTTACGGTATAGAAGTTTTTAGTTCGAAAATAATAGTTATTTTGTTTATGAGATACCATTCTTTTATCATTTCACTTTGGGCGACATGCAAGCAGACACTAAATCACAGTAAAATTCTACTCGATTTTCCCCTTCCATAGATAGCGACGAGGTAAAAAATAGCGGTACGTTTTTAGAAAAATGTAAAATGATTACCTAGTATTATCTACTAGGTGTTACAGACTGTTTTCCCCTCTTTGTAGAATAGCGACACTACAATCTAACTCCATGAACACATAAAACGCAATCACTGTCAAACTATGCTCATTCTGTATGTCATTAGCATATTTGATCTTAATTCGTGACAATAATTTGCTTTTTTATTTCACCGTAAGAAACACAACCACTATGTTCGAAGAAATGCTCCTCCTGTTGCATCCACTGGTGTTTGTTGGATATTGCACGGTATTTATGGCGTCTCTGTTTGGCAACTCTGTCATCATTCACATTATAAGAACAGACAAATCCGTGAGGACCACCACCAGCTACCTGATTATCAATCAAGCGTGCGCTGATCTGCTGATATCATTCGCAGAAATAACAGGTGTTTTTTATTACAGTTCCTTTGACAGAGCATGGATTGGAGGAATTTTGGGTTTAATTTCTTGCAAGATGCTTAAAGCGATCCTACTCATTCCACCGAACTTTTCAGTTTGGATCTTAGGTATCATCGCTGTTGATCGCTTCTATGCAGTAACCCGACCATTGCGATTGTCATCTATATCTGAACATTTCAAGAAAATCATTTTCTTGTGTTGGGCGTGGTCAATTATCATTTCTTCAAACTACCTTACAAAAGCAATCCTTCACAAATGTTCAAGGATCTTATTACTGTAATGTCACGACTTTACTTCATGATTGGAATAGATTTAACACTATTTCTATTACTTTGGAAATTTTTCCGCCTCTTTCAATGATCACAGTTCTTTACACAATCGTGTGCCTCAGACTTTGATCACGTGAAATACCAGGGGAAGGAGCCAATCAGAATGAAGAACAAGCAGCAGCTTTGAAAATGGCGAGAAAAGTTACCCCAACGATGATAGTTGTGGTAGTTTTATATGTGATATGTTGGCTCCCTGTGTATATGTCAGTCTTTTTGCGTTTTGTTGATAGGGTTCAAGCAATTGACGGCTTGTTTTTATTTACCAATTAATTAACGTTTTGTTACAGTGGTTTAAATCCTTACGTTTATCTGAAATTTAGTCAGAATTTTCGAAACGGGTTTAGGAAGTTGTTGAGAAAATTTTGTGGAAAATTGAGAATAACAAATGTTATCTCTTTTCGGTCAAAAAGTGTAGAGCTGGAACAAATCTAAATGGGGAGCCATTTTGCTTTTAACAACGAAAACTTAGTTCTGAAGGATTCCTTGAATCTAACGGTGACGGTCTAATTGAAAAGAGTTTAACCAAACTATCCAAGGAATTTTGCGATTTCAAAATTTATTTTTTTATTCCGATTGCACATAAATTTTTACTTTAACTTAATCTATTCTTTCTTCATTTTCATGTTGATTTTCATCAGGCTATCAGAGAGTATTTCATTTTTGACTATTTTTTTCACTGTACATGGCTGCAAAGCCTCTACGAGGGAGCTTCAAATATATATGTGAATGTACTATAAACGTACCAGCTTCCTACCTTTTTGTTTTTACACTTTTTTTACAAACTATCTGTTGTAAAACAGTGTTTTGTTTTTATTTTAACTGAGATCTAGAAGTCATGTGTTGTACACAACCCCACAGGCTTCCAGCTTTCACACACATGGTGTCCATGAACAAATAAAGACAGCCAAGCTACCTACCCTCGGCCAACCAAAACCCTGCAGATGTCATAGCTGGAATGATAAAAACACTCACAATAAATCGACTATTCAAATACTGTGAAGTGGGCATTTTATTTTAGGGCTGAGCAAGAAATTCGGAACAATACAATTTTCATAACCGACAGTTCTATTACTTTTACCCCAGATACATGTAATATGTTTCGGAACGGAGAAAAACCAATGTAAATTAGTGGTCTGGTTCGTTTCACTTCATTTTGGCAGAGAAAAGAGTAAGTTAAACTTTATTTTAAAAGCCTATGGACCCAGAAAGACGATTTAACTGATGGTTCTTAGAAGCGGTAAAATATCTCAAAGCAATAAAGCAAACATAGTGCCAAGCAAAGAACCGCTGAGAAAAGGGTCTTTTTATTAAACATGGCTGTCAAATCTAAATAACAAAAGCAATGTTTGTAATAGAGACGTCCCCTGTAGACCTCGAAATTAATAAAGAATCATCACACGCGAGAGGCGAGAAGGCCTCCCTGCACACGACTTTGTGTTGGACAGCAAACTATTAAACAGGTGAAAATATACCAAGCATGAAACGTGTCAACGAGTGGACGTTGAATCATAATATATCTTTATGCTCATCAGATTTTCAAAAGGTTATGACGAGAACTTAAGGTAAGTTACAGTTAAGTTCCCCGAATTGAGTGACCATGTTTCGCATCAAAAATAAAATATTATTTAATTTTCTAAAAAATGGGCAGTAACAAATATCGCATGCTGTGTACCTCGATCATTATTTGAATGGCACTTGACTACTCTGATGAAGTGATTTTGTTTTTTTCACAAGGTTTCATTTGGAATACTCCAGGCAAATTCTATAAACAATACCAAGACTTTCTAAACCAAGACAATGCCTGTTTCAGTGTGATCTTGCTGATCGCGTATACGACTCATATGCTGTATAAAGCGAGTCATAACGTTTCTGTTAGTGCAAACTTTTAATTACAAAACTGACGAATAATTGATGAAATAACATAAACAATGCTATTTTGTCTTTGATGCTGAACTTTTAATATCTTTGAAATCCTAAACAATTTTTTATAGGAATTTCCGTAGATAGCAAAATGAAATATATTGTCACTTACTCTGTGAAGGTGATCTGTTTAGGAAAAGTAAAGGAGGGCTCACATCCTTTGGGGGCTCAAAACCGAAATAGCTGTTTTGGTTGTTTTTGTTTGCGTGCATAATAAAAGGCCTATAAGCTTGGAGGAGGCCCTACAACGTGACTTTACGACCTATTTCAACAACAAATTAAAAAAAGCAGCGTTTAATTATCAAAAATGATCTTGCGGAGGAGGGCTCGAAACATTCGAGGGCTTATAACGGAAATAGGAATTTTGGTTGAATTTTGCTTGTTTCCGTAATTTTACAAGGGCTTAGACTGGGAATTTCATAATTTGTTTGATTGCAGATCAAATGTTGTTGTACCAGTAAGCTGAAAATGAACTCTTCATATCTGTCGAGTAACGGTAGTTTCAAAGTGCACTGTGTGATCAACAGCAGTAATGGTCTTCACAAGGAAGGTATTTGTATCTTAAATGTACGCTAAATGTACGCTTGTAAATTAGTACCCATGACTTTTTACCTGGTCCAATTCAAATATAGGAACTTCCCGGAAAATGAGATCTTCCTTCCGCAACGAAACAGCAATTTATTGCTTAAGTCTTATGATGATTTTAAGGAAAAATTGGCGGGGTTAATGTCTCATATGATTTTTAAGGTGTAAGAGTTCTTTTGTTTTTATGACATACTCTTCTTTAATCATTTCACTCTGAGTGATATGCAAACAATATACTGGTAACTGAGTTGTTTAAGCTGTTGAGACAAAAGTTGCGTGGATATGAAGAATGTAAAATGATTACGTATTATCTACTGGTGTTACAGACTGTTTTCCCCTCTTTGAAAGGATTGTGACGTTACAAACCAACTCCATGAACAAAAAAACGCAGTCACTGTCAAATTATGCTTATACTGTATGTCATTAGGACATCTAATTTTAATTAAAGAGAATAATTTGCTTTTTTTATTTCACTGTAGAAAACACAAGAAACGTGTTCGGAGAAATGCGCCTCCTGTTGGTGTTTGTTGGCTTTTCCACGGTATTTTTGGCGTCTCTGTTTGGCAACTCAGTCATCATTCACATAATACGAACAGACAACTCCATGAAGACCACTACCAACTATCTGATTATCAATCAAGCGTGCGCTGATCTGCTGATATCAATCGCAGAAATAACAGGTGCCTTCTATTACAGTTCCTCTGGCAGTGTATGGATTGGAGGAATTTTGGGTTTAATCTCTTGCAAGATGTTTATAGCGATCTTATTCATTATGCCCAACTTTTCAGTTTGGATCTTAGGAATCATTGCCCTTGATCGCTTCTACGCAGTAACTCGACCATTGCGATTGTCACCTATATCTCAACATTTCAAGAAAATCATTTTCTTATGTTGGGCGTGGTCAGTTATCCTTTCTTCAAACTACCTTATAAAAGAAACCCTCACAAATGTTAATGGGTCTTATTACTGTAATATCACGACTTTATTTGATGATTGGAAAACTTTGAACACTATTTCTATCACTTTGGACATTTTTCTGCCTCTTTCAATGATCACAGTTCTTTACACAGTCGTGTGCCTCAGACTTTGGTCACGTGAAGTACCAGGGGAAGGAGATAATCAGAATGAAGAACAAGCAGCAGCTTTGAAAATGGCAAGAAAAGTTACCCGGATGATGATAATTGTTATAGTTTTGTATGTGATATGTTGGCTCCCTGTGTATATTTCAGTCCTTTTGCGTTTTGTTGATAGGGTTCAAGTAACTGACAGCTTGTTTCTATTTGCCAATTTTTTAACGCTTTGCTACAGCGGGATAAATCCTTACGTTTATCTGACGTTAAGTCAGAATTTTCGAAACGGGTTTAGAAAGTTGTTCAGAAAATTTTGCGGAAAGTTGAGGATATCAAATGTTATCTCTTTTCGGTCACAAAGTCTAGAGCTGGAACAAATATAAACGCGGAGCCATTTTGCTTTTAACAATGAAAACTTAGTTCTGAAGTATTCGTCGAATCTAACGGTGATTGTCGTCGTGAGGTATATATGAAATAATTCATGTTTGTACTGCGGTTGTAGATGAAAGTGAAGAGTGGTCATCGCAGCGAATTTTCTTATTTAAGCAACTGGAAAGAAGAAGCCTGACAAATATCAGGGCTTCAACGGAATTCGAACCCGTGACCTCCGCGAACGGTGATTGTCTAATTAAAATGAATTTAAACAAGGAGCGATCCGATAAAAGGCAAGGACACGCCCAATTGAAGCACTTTGTTGGCTTTCCTTTGCAATGGTGGAAAGCCAGAATAACGTTCGTATAACATAGAAGTCGTGGAGAAATAATTGCGTTTTTTTCGTCAAACCAACGGAGTCATTTACGTAGAGCAATATAAGGTAAATGAAAAATACAGTGAATTAAACACTATAGACGATGGCTTTGAAAGACCAAAAACGATGAATTGTCTTCGTCGCTGCACGTGGAACATTCAAATTTCGCCGCTAACTAAAATAACAAAGCTGATGCCTACGAGCTATCTGTTTCCATTTATCTCAGCATGCTGAGAACGAGACGAAATCTCGTAAGAGGTGATTTTGGTTAGCCTGTGAATGCAGACGGATTTTGGTGGGATATTAAAACTATTCAGGTTTATGAGTGTTATGATGGTGCAAACAAAATGCAAATTGAACAACACTGAGTTATTCCTCGAACTGTTCCATATTCAAAGAAAAGGAATTGGAAACAACAAGTACTACGAAATAACAACAACTTGAAAAATGGTAAAGTGAGATTTCGCCTGAATATTGACGTTAGAAAGGAAATGGAAGACTCAAGGCTTAATGCCATAAAACAACTGATTACGTTCGTAAAAGGTCGACTGAATTTTAGCTGCAAGAGTGACAACAGCAGCTAATGTTGACCGTACGGAATCTGTTTTAGATAACTGGCTAAAGAATAACCATATTATCGTAGATAAAATATATTACCTCTGCAGTCTTTGTTTGTTTTTTTTTTACCAATTTTAGTTTTCAAATTTATTTCTCAACCGCAGAAAACCGGCAGAAAAACAGAATCCTGTGGCAACTCGTTAAAATTAGACTTGAGTGAATAAGCAAATCAAATGGAAGCATTGGCCGTCCGTTGGGATTTGTGATTGACAGGCTAAACACCTCAGCCTCGTTATAAAACTATTCAAGGAATTTTGAGATTTTTTAAATGTTTTTTATTCGATTTAACATAATTTTATTCTTGACTATTTTTTACATTGTGGCTAAAAAAGACCCCATGAGGGAGCTTCAATAAATGTATAAATGTAACAAGCTCCTTCCGGCTGACTATTATAATACGCGACGTAAATGTACAAATTAATAATAGATATTGAGGTCAGGATTGTGTAATATTATCAAATGTAAGTTTGGAAGTGTGACTTACACGGTTGCTAAAACTGATATCTTTAATTTTGATGCTGGAATTTTAAGGTAATGTTATACCAAAGTTCATATTAATTAAAATAAGTTGCAATGTAAACAGTAATTGAAGTGTCGTTCAAGGGACAACGTAGTTTTTTAGAGTTTAAATACACACACAAAACCCAATTCAACCAGTTGAGTCATCTTTGTTCATCGATCTGTCTTCCAATTTTAATCATAAATGATCTTAAATATATTACTTGCCTAGACCTTAAATGCAGAATATACATTTTGTGTTTTAAGAGACCGACCCTGGTAGTCCTGTTGCCAAAAAAGTATTAATGCAGTCTGTGAAACATCGAAGATATTTTCTAATGTTAAAATGAACCCGATATAATTATTGCGAAGGTTGACTGCAAACAGACTAAAGACTGGACTAAAAGTCTTAGAGAATCGCTTTTGTAAGCTGAAAAAAAGAAAACACTACCACAATCCAGCCACACATAACATGCGTACTGACTAGTACAATATTTATTTACCAGGGCCGGGTGGCTCGAAAGCTGGTTAATGTTAACCCAGGGTTAAACGTTAACTGAAGCATTGTGTTTATTGTTTGTTTAAAAATGGTTTTCATCTCTAATCTGTGGTGTAGTTTTAGATTACTCCAGCTCAAAACTGAAGGGCAAACAATATAAATAGAACATCTCACCAAAAGTTACAAAACCCAAATCAAAATTCTCGCTAATCCTGGATTAACTTAATCGGGCTTTGAACAACCCGGCCCAGAATTGAGAGCTTATTTCCAAACTAAGAGAGCGTGATCAAGAAAAGAATGAGTCCAATATCTGTAGGCTAGAGAGCTTTGAGAGTTAACAGTTCAGAAATTATTATGGTTTTCTAGCAATGTTAGGTGTAGTATGTGTATTTCCGAGTTAAAAATTTAGTAAGTCATCGTTTTATATAACGTGTATTCTATATACAAGGCTAAAATGTTAAAAATTATTAAAAAGTTTAAACCAAACGTTTTCGGCTGTTTGCCATCATCAGGGTTTTATATAACATTTCAGGTGAAAAAAAGAAAGCTGTGATCACTGAGACCTATATGTTTTTCATATAGCAACGTTAAATGGCTTCGGCAGGTTTTGGGGATTCAAAATAAGCAACATTACTCAGTGACAATCATTTCTTTGTACGAATAGTTTTCAACGCTATCACTGTGTACGTGTCAAGGTGTTTTCAGATTCTCTAATCTCTAATTACTTTGATTGTACACCATATGCAAAGTTTCACAGAACGAACGGACATGATCTCGTCGTCTCTGGAGAGCAGCTATAGCACCAAGCTGCATTACACGACAAACAGCAGTTGTAATCTTCAAAAAGATGGTATGTATATGATTTGAATCAGTTGGAACTATACTTGAAAGTAATAGTTTGCTTCAACTATTTTAGCCTCGGACGAGAGGTGAGCCAGTTACGCTATGTAACCAGTGTTATGGTGGTACCCCAAAAAATTTCATTTGAGTGTTTGTGTGCTGGGAAATGTTCACTAGTGTAAACGGCTCATGCTATAAATGAGTTATGCACGAAATCCAAGGACACATTTCCAGCTTCTTTGGCTATTGAATGTTGCTTATTCCATTTTAGTCCTGGCGTCACTATTCGGCAACTCAGTCGTCATTCACGTTATACGAACAGCTAACCCCCTGAACAATACTACCAGTTATCTGATTTTGAGTCAAGCAAGTTTTCTGATCTTGTGATCCCCATAGTAGAGATATTTATATTATTCATTACACTTCTCCATGAACAAGCTGTGGTGTGGAAGACTCTTTGGTCTGCTGGTCAATTGCAAGTTATGCCTTATAATCTTGATTTGTCCTCTTGTCTTTTCAGTTTGGATCCCGGCCCACAATGTTTCAGTTATGCCTGTCTGAAAATTTTGGAAGAAAATCATTTTCCTTCTGTGGATGTCGTGCCCTGTTACCTCTTCACCCTTTATTCCGAAAGAAAACTTCTAAATAATAAAAGAATCTTACTGCTGCAATTAATTTAGCCGAAGTTATAGAAGATTTGACAATATTGAAGATTCTCGCGTTTTCTCTGAACCTGCCTTTGTCTCTTGGGATAATATTAGTTATGTACACATTTTGTTTTATACTTCGACCCTGGAAAACGCACGCAGTCATGAATAAACCACAAAAGAAATTCTCTGACTACTAGGACGGATGTCACATGGGCCGATATATTCTCTCTGAGAGATTAAAATAGTTATATTAATAGATTTAGTATTACTGGTCGGTTTCACTGGGAAAATTAATCTAGAAATCTTTGGTAAATTTTAAGACGCAAGGATGTGGAGGCTCAAAGATGCTTGCTAGATGGTCCTCAGAGGCAATAAATTATTTTCGAAAAATAGAGAAAACTATACCCAGTCTTGTTAATGTGCTTAGCAGTGAAGTGCTGGCTGGAAGTTTTTTTTGTTAAGGTTGGCAAATCTAAATAACAAAAGAAGCTTTTGTAAATAAATATAATCCCCATCCAGTAATAAATTGAAAAAAATTAATTATCACGATGGAAACGAGAACTTTATACCCTCCTTATTTATCAGGACAGAATATGAGAACATTTCAGTCATAATATTATAGTCAAGAAATAGTCTTTACTTCAGTTTTGGCGTGAAAATGAATTACTTGTAACAACACCCAAACGTGGGAAGCCAAACATGGATAGATGTCTAATCAATCAGCAGGTGATGTTAATTTCTCCATTATAACAATTCATGTTGTTTTGAAAATTTACAACTTTGCGAGTTCCTGAAAGAAGCCATAATTAATTTCGAAAAACGACATAAAATAGCATTGGTCCCATACTTAATTTAAGTAATTAAGCCTTCGTTATCAAAAACATGACATGGTTCACTTTTTGCTAATGCTGCATATCACAAACGAAAATATATTTATCAATGCGAACTTTCTCTTCTCCAAACCGAAGTAAGAGCCAAGATATGAGCAGTTTAGTTTATAGTTATAGCTGTAAATTATGTAACAAGAAGCTTTTCATCAAATCCTAGGAGAAAAGAAAGAACTAAATTTTAATTTGTAATAATTTTTTTTAAAAGATATGTATTTGCATATAAATTGAAGTTTTAAAGCTTTTGAAAAAGCGTCAGTGTATTTTAGCCAAACAAACTTACTATTTAGGTATTTCGTTCAGGATATAATTTTTCCCCTATGGCGATAGAATTTTCACAACAAAAGAGTAATTTTATTAATCAGAATCAAACAGTCTCGCCCCTGCAGATCATATCTGAGTGAAAAAGGAACTTAAAGATGAACTCGACGTCGTATCTGCCAAACAGCGGCAGCTTCGACGTGCAATGCACAATCACCAACAGTAGCGATCTACAGATAGAAGGTATTAATAGGTTTAGAACAACTACGATTACAAGTTGTAACACCTAATACCTTTTGCATTACCCAATTTAACTAGACTACAAGGAGCTATCATCACCTTGGCGAAACTTGACAATACGGTAGTTTGGAAGCTCAAAGATGATTTTAAGCAGAAGTGAAATGTCTGAACTCCGAGTATGTATTTCTTTTGGTGAGAAAAACGTTTGAACACAATTTATTTCTTTTGACGAGACATGCCCTCCAGCGTTCCATTTTGTCATCCTGGGCTACACTGCTGGTAAAAAAAATGTGTTTTGAGAGAACAATAAAAATAAAATTCAACAATTCGAAGATTCAACAACCCATAAAATTAAACACTGCTTATCCTGTTAGTGTTTCCCTTTAGCTGGTCCAGAATTTTTCAAGAATACACTTACAGAATATATTCCATATACAAGGCTAAAAGGTTAAGAAATGGTTAAAAATTAAAATGTTCGAACATTCAAACACTTTTTTAAACGTTGGAACGTTTAATTTTTAGCCATTTCTTAACCTTTTAGCCTTGTATATGGAATATATTTTACTAAGCGAACATTATGGACAGCACTTGCAGAAATCAAAGAAAAAGTGGAGGAGATCTTTTCTAATAGAATTAAAGCACTTAATAAAGCAAATCATTATTAGATTCACTGTTGAATAAGTGAGGTCTGAAAAGATTATATGATATAAGCAGTCGGCTCTACGAAAAGCGCACTCGTTGGCTTGATATGATGCTACTCCCCAAACATAACATGTCGGCAGTTGCTATCAAATTATACTTATATATAATTTAAGATATTTTATAATGTTCTGTTTTGTTTGTTGTTCAATTCAAGAGAATAGGTTTCTTTTATTCCGGCAGAAAACTCAACTGGCGTGCATGGAGAAACAGCTGGCTTTCAGCCAGTCTTTTGGTTGGTGGTGGTTGCCCAAGTCACTCTATTCCTGGCGTCATTGTTCGGCAACTCAGTCATCATTCACATTATACGAACAGAAAACTCCATGAAGACCACCACCAACTACTTGATATTAAACCAAGCATGTTCTGATCTATTGATATCGTTTACAGAGCTAACAGATGCAATTCATATCAGTTATACTGGCCGGTTGTGGACTGGTGGCATTGTGGGACTGGTTACTTGCAAGATTCTTATAATGACGTTCTTTAGTCCTCTCAGCTTTTCAGTTTGGATCCTTACAGCTATTGCTTTTGATCGATTTTATGGCGTCACTCGGCCGTTAAGGTCGTCACCTATATCACAACATTTGAAGAAAGTAATCTTGTTTCTCTGGGCGTGGTCGATTGCTTTCTCCGCTTCATTCCTTCCTGAAGAAAACTTTAAAGAAATCAAAGGAGCGTATTATTGCGATCTAACAGATGACTGGACTACAATTAACATCATTGCAGTTTCTTTGAATGTCTTCCTGCCTGTCTGTGCGATTGTAGTTCTTTACACCATTGTATGCGTAAGACTTTGGTCTCGGAAAGTGCCGGGAGAAGGGGCCAATCAGAATGAAGAACAAGCAGAAGCTTTGAAAATAGCAAGAAAAGTTACCGGAATGATGATTGTTGTTGTTCTTCTGTATGTGCTGTGTTGGTTTCCTTTGTATGTATCAGTTATTTTGAGCTTTACTGGCGTCGTGCAAGTTAAAGAGACCTTACTCGGTTTATTCATTAATTTTTTAGCCCTTTTCTATAGCGGAATTAATCCCTATATTTATGTTGGGTTTAGCCAGAATTTTCGCAAAAGGTTTAAAAAGATATTCAGTAAATGCCTGGGGAGATGATTTAGGATTGTAAATGCCATTTCTTTTCGGTTTCAAAGCGTCGAGCTAGAACAAGTATGAATAATACAACGCCAACTTATCAATGAAACTAAACGCTGCTTAGAGCATTCACTCGGGCATAGTGATACAATATCAAGCTGCACTTTACATGAAGGTTTATTGAACACAGTAAAAACAAATAATAGAATCAGGATATTAATTTAAGGTGGCTCAAAACGGTTTCCAGCAATTAGATTTTGATGGGCCATCCA
>JAHPZR010052717.1:0-7500 GCA_019787425.1 Platygyra sinensis
AGCGCTGTATCCACTGCCACACCCTCAACAATTCTGGGAAGGACCAAATATTGCAATTTTACTCGCTTTCCCAATACAGGTAACTTTACTTGTTTCAATTACGTGACAACCATTTTTAAAGACAAGCAACTGAACAAGCTAGGACTAAAAAGTGTTATTCCCTCAGGCGGTAAGTATTTCATTTACATTTATCGGGAGATATGCCAAAAGGTTCGTTAAAGAAAAGCGAAAATTGTTAAGCTGGCACTAAGCCCCGTCCAGACGATCGTAATATTTTAACGCAACTCTTCGCAACATTGATGGGCGCAATATTTTGGGTGTTGTTGGCTAAATTGTTTTCCTCCATGTCTTTTAAGATTTTCAAAGTGATATTTATGAAATTAGCAGTTCTACTACAAGTAAGTGTGGCTTAATTCTTTCCTGGAATGGTAACTACCTCTTTTCACACCCGAAACGATATTGTTGCGCTAATGTTGCCAAAATATCCCACTCTTCTCAAAGGTTCATGTGACATTTTCCTATTAGAACGGCCTCTTTTTTTTAGCTGCTATTTCGTACATATCTGAAGCGAGTTATGGGTCTTCCGAATGTATATTTCCCAGAAAACAACCCTTCAGGAATGTCACAGAGAGTGTGCCCTCGCTGGATTATCCAATAGATTGAGTGTAAGCCCAAGGAAGGGAACTCCCGCACGTCCTTATTTACACATTTTCAATTTAGTTTCAAGGCAAACGGATGAGATTGAAAATTAATTCCACGTGAATTCGCTTTCGGGACGTTACATAATCTTTATTATCATTCCGTGCAATTTTCTTTCTTTCCATTGGCCGAGAGCCCACCACAGGAACTGCAAATAACTGCCTTCGAATAATGGTCTGCTCATGCGTAGTACCATCTAAACGTATTTTGCTACAAATAATATTCTGCTCATGCGTAATGGGAACCACGCTCTCGAGAGAAAAATTGCAGATCGATTCCCTAAACTGCCAGGAAGTGATAAAAATGTGATCGACATGAAAACAAACTTGGTGATCGAATGATAAAACAATTATTGAACTCGGTTATCACAAAATATCGTATTTTGTCAGCCTTCGTCTTCGACAAATAACTGATCTGCTCGCCACTGACAAATCATGATATTTTTGTCAACGTACCTCGCCCAAGAACTGTTATTTTTTTGTCCGTCAGCGTCTTAAAATTATTCGTCCCATTGTTAGTGAACAACAAAACAGACTCTATTTGGCGAATAAAGTTCAGTATTTCAAAGCATTGAGCAGGACTGCTATCACGTAGTAGCAAGTCACTCTTTTGAGCGTTTTCTCTGTTTATTCGTAATTAGTTCCGATTTCTATTGAAAAAATACGTCAAACAACTGGAATTTCGTCAAGAAAACACTCCTCCGCAATTACTGACTAGATGAATAACGCCCCATATAAAAGCATTTTCCCCACACAAAAGCTAACCATTGAGTCATCGAAATATTTTAAAGACAAATTGAGTCAAGTCAAGTAAAACAGCTTGTTTACTACAGATGAGTGAAAGGGGTTTCTCAATCACCAAAACCACAACCGTGAAAGAGGTTTGGAAACCCGGCCCTAATTAGCATAGAATTTGAACATTTTACTGTTCATTTTTCCCTTTAGTTATGGTTTCGATTAAGAAACATATCAAACACTCGAGACAGTGTTTCATCAGCTATCCAAACACCTCGAATTTCGTCGAAAAATACTCCGCTACGCGTCGTAGTTTCAACTCTCTTCTAGGAGTTTGGATATCCTCATGAAACACTGTCTCTCGTGTTTGATATGGATCATTTTTAGAGGAAGGTTTTTAAACCTTCCTCTAAAATGATCTTAAAAATGATCTTAAAAAGAGACTGTTACCCCTGTTGAACTGTAGGCTAATATATTTGGGGCCTCCTCGTAAGCAAACTGTGTTGGCTACCACCATCCCTCCGGACACTATTTTGTTAAATATATTCCATAAAGTTGCTGGATTTGTTTTCTTCTCTTTTTTTCCAGAAAAAAAATGATCTCAGGAAACCAGTCGACCAACTCCAGTAACTTTCCTTATCAAATATGTTTGATGCCCAACCTTGCTGCAGATATACAGCACCAGGTGCGAGACATCAGTAACTACATTGTCGTACCATTAGACATGCTCCTGGGGGTAATGTCATTGATCTGTAACACGCTTGTCTTCGTCACTATAACACGGACTAAATCTCTACGACATCCTTCACTTCTGATGCTAAGCAGCTTGTCAATCAGTGATTTGATCTGGGCGCTGTTTACTGTGGTAAGAAACAGTTTAACTTTCCTCCATCCATACATGTGCCTGGAAGAAAGTCTCGAGAAAACATCCTTTAGTATTTTGTGTTACCTGGCAACGCTTAGCAACCTGGCCATGATAAGCAGAGACCGTTATCAAGCAATGAGCAGACCAATGTGGTACCGTAATCACGTGAGGCGATCAAGTGCACGTGTCGTCAAGGCAACGCTCTCGAGCTGGCTTTCATGTGTTCTTACTACTATGGTAGTGTACCTACTCTTCAAAACAGCTACTAGTAACATAATTATTTTTCTCGTTATATTCCTCTTTTATGTGGTCTGCATTGTGATGATTTTTCTCAACTACATCGGATTTTTCGTGAAAAGTAAACGACACTCTAGAAACTTGCAGATACGAGCGGGAAACATGCGCGCTGCGGCGGAAAAAGAGAAAAAACTGACACAAATAATTTCAGTGATCAGGTTAAGTTTCCTTGTCTCTTTTCTACCAGCATTGATCAGCCCTGTATTCATAGTTGCCATAGGATTGCCGTTAAATCCATTTCGGCCATTCAACCGTTTACTACTGACTTTTAATGGTTTTCTTAACCCATTGTTAAACTATGGCAGAAATAGAGAGATTCGAAAAGCAGTGCTTCAGATGCTGAGAGGTCGACATCGACGTATTAGTAACCAGCTGCCGGCAGTTAGATACAACAGTAACAGGCTAGCCATCAGTTAGCGATCATCTAAATAAGTAATCGTAATAGGACTGAGTGAGGTCCATAACAAAATTAGACGACCGCGTAGAGGGAGTCCGACAGACTTATTTGGACGAAACGAAGTCTTTACCAATTAAGTAATGATCATAGGCTTAATTAGTGCATTGTGTCTGTAAAAGAAAAAAAAAAAAAAAAAAAAAACGTCTTTACCAATTTATCATATAAAAATTTACAACTTGTAGTATGCGTAAGAGGAAATGTACAATATTTCGAAAATTAGAGATCTCTAAGTGCTTTTATAGCCTCTTAAAGATCTATAATTTTCGAAATATTGTACATTTCCTCAAACGCATACTACAAGTTGTAGATAAAATCGGTCTGAAAAGCCCATTTGGGACGAATAAAGTATGTATGTATGTATAATGCCGTGTTTTAGCAAAACGTATTGTTATATTTCGAAAACGATCCACTCAGTCCGAGTTTTTAGACGTTTTCTATTGTGGTCATGTGACATACCAAATATGGGCGCGGTTCGAAACACTTAAAGGAAACGTGAATCGAACAAACACGGTAAACTTTGATGCTCACTGGACTTAAGGAGCCAAAAAAGGAGTTTTTGAGATTTCCTTAGCAACAGACTTGTAGTTAAGTTTCTCCCCCCTTGAGCCATTGAAGATATCAAGTTTCCTTGGCCGTTTCGGTCTTTTGGAGAATATTTACTCAACAATCGTCTATTGTAAGTGGTGTACAAGCGGCGCAGCCAACTCTTTAATAAACCTTACTAATTGTCCACTGTTGTAACTCACTTTGGTTAAACTGGCGAACTCCGTCCTATTACACCTCTCATCCGTTACGGGATCGGGAACTCGACAATTTCGAGTGTTTTCATATACAAATTGCGAACTGTTAACAGTGGATTTCAGGTAATTCGGGTTCCTTTAGTTGCCACGTTGACCTCTATAAATTATTTAAGTATGCGTCGATGGATGTTTGGGTACACGCGTTCGCGTATATTTGAACATTTCTATGCATCCATCTTAACTTATTTAATTTATTGCAACTCTGGGAACGAGACTGAATTTTTTGTTAATGGGTGGGTCCGTGGGTGTCATTTATATTCAGTAGCCTGCGAACAGTCTCCCGGTTCGGTTGAGTTTAGGGCGAGATAGCCGAGATAGTCTAGGGCGAGCGGGACGAGCCGAGAGCGGTCTGGTGAGGAGGGAGTGCGCAGGGGAGCCTGTAGACATTCCATTGATGCCGCCGTTCCATGATACCAGCTCCTGGTATCAAGATCTGATTGGTTGAGTCGATGACTGTTGACAGTTCTGAGATAAATAATTGACAGATCTTGACAACTGCTTGTAAATTAGCATAATTCTTGCCGAGACCGTCAACAACGGCTTCCGTGTGCACTGCACAGTTCACTGACGACGAATTTGAAGCAGCTTTGAGCAATTCTTTGCAACATTTTCGTCATATCTCTTGTTTGAAACGTGAGTAGAAGCTATGCCTTGAAACTGTGGCGTAGAAGCGCGATGTTTTCGGAATTCTACAGACTGGTTTCGGGAAGAGCCTAATTTTTCAATTGCTACCACAGGCAGCCCAAGCTCTCTTAATGAACCACACAAGGAACACAATATGGCGTCGAATTATAAGGGTTTGTATGGGATTTTCTACAAGATATCCATGAAGGTCGCTAAAAGTGAAAATGTTCAATAAAAATGGCTTACCGTATTCCATACGTGTGTTGTTTTCTCCTGGTGTTGTTATTTTGCCGATTTAACGTGATTTAAGCGATTTTTTGGAATCTTGGTTTTCTCTTCATAAAGAAGAGACAAGGCGAGACACTCCAAGTCCGGACAGCCTGCCGAACGAAGTCAAAAATCCCGGGCTAAAATGTACCCACGGCCACAAATCCACCGCAGAATTCAAGGGCAAAGGTTGATCTTTCATTTCAATTCTCTAGCCACACAATCGCAGCCCTGAGATCGACGCCAGGCCGCTCTTCGTGTCCCAAGTGAAACGAAAAAACGTTGGTAGACCGCCGTGTACAGTTCGAACCCTACACAACGACCGTTGAAATCGGCTTGGTAACCTCGTCATGTTGGCAAACCAAGACTCGCGGGGGTACTAGACCTCAGTTTGTCAACAACACTTCTTTTAACAAACTGAGGTCTAGTACCCCCGCGAGTCTTGGTTTGCCAACATGACGAGGTTACCAAGCCGATTTCAACGGTCGTTGTGTAGGGTTCGAACTGTACACGGCGGTCTACCAACGTTTTTTCGTTTCACTTGGGACACGAAGAGCGGCCTGGCGTCGATCTCAGGGCTGCGATTGTGTGGCTAGAGAATTGAAATGAAAGATCAACCTTTGCCCTTGAATTCTGCGGTGGATTTGTGGCCGTGGGTACATTTTAGCCCGGGATTTTTGACTTCGTTCGGCAGGCTATCCGGACTTGGAGTGTCTCGCCTTGTCTCTTCTTTATGAAGAGAAAACCAAGATTCCAAAAAATCGCTTAAATCACGTTAAATCGGCAAAATAACAACACCAGGAGAAAACAACACACGTATGGAATACGGTAAGCCATTTTTATTGAACATTTTCACTTTTAGCGACCTTCATGGATATCTTGTAGAAAATCCCATACAAACCCTTATAATTCGACGCCATATTGTGTTCCTTGTGTGGTTCATTAAGAGAGCTTGGGCTGCCTGTGTTGCTACCGCGTCTATGATGGTAAACAGTGGTAAATAAGATAGACAGGCCAAACACGGCTCCTACGGTTCGTGCTATTTGTTGATTTGCCGTTTATTTTTCGGTCTTTCGACCTTTTCGTCGCTTCACTCTTGTTCATGAAAGGCATTTCGTATTGTGTTATAAGGAGAAAACTAGAGCCGTTAGATCGTGCTATGCGGCAAATTTTAAGAAGTCATAGGTTTGCATGATTTCCGCTGTTATCTGCGTGTTGCTTCGTTGAGTTTGACACCTCTACAATTTGCCATGTGTTAGAGTATTGTTTTGGCTCATTTCTATTACAAGATTTGTTTTTTAAGTCTCCAAGTATTTGCTTTTAAGGGACAAAATATGACATTTACCGTGAACGCAGAGTTGCTTACTCGCATTCTACATTGAGACGCCGGACCCGGCTATGATTAGAACTGTTTGCAAGTACAGTAGGTAGATTCTTATCACGGGTGTCATATTTGCCCTCCCACGTTTTCCTTCGTAGCTTTACTTCGAGAAAGCTATAGGCTTGTCTAGAGAAATTCTAATGCTCCTTGCAGCTATCTGATCGAGCTTATGTTCGTGGAGTTCGATGTATCGATGTATAGGTTTATTTCTCCTTTGATTGTTCTGGTGCCACAGGATTTAAATTTAACTCATTACGCGCAAGTCTGGTCGACTGTGTTGCGTGTTGTATATGCCATTGTTCGGCTTAGTTCTAATTGTAGACCTCTTAAAACTTGCCGCCCAGCACGATCTAACGGCTCTAGTTTTCTCATTTTCTCGTAGGAGTCGTGTTTGGCCTGTCTACTTTATTTACCATCAATTACGGTAGACTGTTTTAAAAAGCCGATTCATCAGCGCGGGGAAACCCATCAATTTTGACAGGGTTAATTACCTTCTTGACAGATATGTAACAGGCTAATCACCAAGGGGCGGAACGGTACATTGAAAACAATGTCTACAGGCTCCCCCGCGTGACACTCGCTTCGCTCGCGGAGTCACGACTCCCACTCGCTCGCCGAATTTTTTTTCTGACCTCGCTGGGAGCCTATTCGCAGGCTAATATTCAGAAACGAATGAAGTCCAGTCCCTGAACTCTCCTTTCTTCCAGCCCCATATAGGGACTGAACCCGGCCAGGCGAAAGAAGAGTCCAGGATAACTTGCATGCACATGCTCAGAACGCCGCCATTTCCCCCTCCGCCCCCCCCCCCCCAAATCGGGGGAAAAACCATATTTGGAAGTACTTTCCAGATTTGGCTTGTGGCGCGATTTCTGAATGATATACAATTTCTGCACTCAGATTGATTAAAAACATGTCAATCAATCCCAAATCAGTGGAATTTCACCAGTGCCACGCTAAACCACATTCGATTTGTTTTTCTTTTTATCACAATATCAAAGATAACGAAAGAAATCTTTGCCAAGATTTGTTGACAATTGAAAACACCGACTCGGGCTTGAAAGTGCACGCGCTGCATTATGCAAATGAGCTACTTGTACGCGTCAGAATTTCCTTTCAAAAACTTTTGCAAAATCGCTCAACATACAGGAAAAAAATGTTTGGGAAAAGATTAATGACGTGTACTCGTTGTCGATAAGAGTACAGACCACGATAAACCATATTTCGATTTTTACGTTTTTATGTTTTTTATGACAATATCAACGTCAAAGAAAATGTTTTCTTTCAGAGCGCGAGCTGAAAAAGGCATTCCGCGACACATTGACGAGAGCGGCGTGGTTGGGACCTAGCAATTTTTGATTGGTTTGTTTTGAGCATGC
>JAHPZR010052717.1:12500-21693 GCA_019787425.1 Platygyra sinensis
TGCTACTATGGGACAAATTACTTTCATCTTTACTTTCATCTTTACTGTACTTGGGCCAAGTCAAAACGTCCCCATATAAAGGGCTAACCCATATACGACCGCTCTCATGTGGCTTTGATAGCTCCGTTGAGAGAGCACTGCACCGGCATCGCAGAGGTCGTGGGTTGGAATCCCGCTCAGAGCCTGAATTTTTTTCAGGTCTCTGTTCAAGTAGTGTTACGGCCGCACTCGCATTAATGACCGTTATTTTGCATTTTAGTTTGCAACTTTTTCGCTTCAAAACATAACTGGTCTAGATGCCGGTCTAGATGGGAAAATCTAGACCGCGGTCAATATCCATTTTAGCCAGTCAAATTTGTGAATTTGGTAGTTCCCAGTCCTCGTGAGACAGAGCCATATAATAATGCAAAATAATATTCTGCTCATGCGTGATGAGAACCACGTTCTCCAGAGAAAAAATGCAGATCGCTTCCCTGAGCTGTCAGGAAGTGATTAAAATATGAGAACAAACTTCGTGATCGAATGATAAAACAATAATCGAACTTGGTACTTATCGTAAAATATAGTGATTTGTCAGTGCAAGCAGATCAATTATTTGCCTCGGCGCTCGCCACTAACAAATCACGATATTTTGCTCAACCTCGTCCAACAACTGTTAATTGTTTTTTTGTCCTTCAACGTCTTAAATTATATTCGTCCCATTGTTAGTGAACAACAAAACGAAATCGATTTGGCGATTATTAAAGTTCAGAAGTTCAAAGCATTGAGCGGGACTGTTGCCATGTGGTAAGAAAGTCACTCTTTTGGGCGATTTCTCTGTTTATTCAGTCTTGAGTACGTAGTTCCAATTTCTAAAAAAAAAATCCCGTCAAACAGCTGCAATTTCCTAAAAAAAAAACACACACACTTTTTCGCAATTAAATGTTCAAGGCTCTTCTACGAGGTGAATGATGCCTCCTGAAACATTGTCCCCAGATCACTGAATCATCGAAATATTTTAAAGACACACTGAGTCAAAAAAAATGAAAACAGTTTGTTTACTACAGATATGTGAAAGGGGCTTCTGAATCAACAAGTTAAAACAAAGAAGATCACAACCGTGAAGAAGGTTTGGATACCCGATCTTAATTAGCATAGATTTGGAGCATTTAACTGCTCATTTTTCTCTTTAGTTTTGGTTTCGATTGAGAAAATGTATCAAACATTCGGGACAATTAATGGTTATTCAACACCTCGAATTTCGCGTCGTAGTTTCAACTCTTTTCAAGGCGTTTGGATATCCCTCTGAAACACTGTCTTTCGTGTTTGATATGCATCATTTTTAGTGGAAGGTTTATGAAACGTGTTATCTCTGTTGAACTGAAAGCTAATATATTTGGGGTCTAATCGTAAGAAAATTGTGTCGGCTACCACCCTCCCTCCGGACACTATTTTGTTAACTATATTCCATGAAAATACTTGTCAACTTGGATTTGTTTTCTTCCTTTTTTTTCCAGGAAAAATGATCTCAGAAAACCAGTCGACCAACTCTAGTGACTTTCCTTATCAAAGATGTTTGATACCCAACCTTGCTGCAGATCTACAGCACCAGGTGCGAGACATCAGTAACTACATTGTAGTCATTTGACACGCTCCTGGGTGTAATGTCATTGATCTGTAACGCTCTCGTCTTCGTCACTATAACACGAACTAAATCTCTACGACATCCTTCACTTCTGATGCTATGCAGCTTGTCAATCAGTGATGTGATGTGGGCGTTATTTACTGTGGTAAGAAACAGTTTAACTTTTCTCCATCCATACATGTGCCTGGAAGAAAGTCTCGAGAAAGAATGCTTTGGTATTTTGTGTTACCTGGCAACGCTCAGTAACCTGACCATGATAAGCAGAGACCGTTACCTAGCAATGAGCAGACCAATGTGGTACCGTAATCACGTGACGCGATCAAGTAAACGTGTCGTCAAGGCAACGCTTTCAAGCTGGCTGTCATGTTTTATCACTACTCTGGTAGTGTACTTAGTCTTGAAAACAGCTAGTAGTGTCAAAATTGTTTTTATCATTATATTTCTCTTTTATGTGGTCTGCATTGTGATGATTTTTCTCAACTACATCGGATTTTTTATGGCAAATAGACGACACTCTAGAACCTTGCAGATACGAGCGGGAAACATTCGTGCTGCGGCGGAAAAAGAGAAAAAACTGACCCAAATTATTTCTGTGATCCTGTTAAGTTTCCTTGTCTCTTTTCTACCAGCATTGATCAGCCCTGTAATCATAGTTGCCATAGGATTGCCGTTAAATCCATTTCGGCCATTCAACCGTTTACTACTGACTTTTAATGGTTTTCTTAACCCATTGTTAAACTATGGCAGAAATAGAGAGATTCGAAAAGCAGTGCTTCAGATGCTGAGAGGTCGACATCGACGTATTAGTAACCAGCTGCCGGCAGTTAGATACAACAGTAACAGGCTAGCCATCAGAGAGTAACAGGGAATATTTTAGAATCAGAGAACGGAGCGACATCATCAGCAAGCTCATTTACAGCTAGTTAGCAATCATCTAAATAAGTAATGGTAGTAGGACTGAGTGGAGTCCAATTCTGTCTGTTGTCATAAGAATGATAACAAAATCGGACGACTGCGTAGCGGGCGTCCGATTTGTTTATCACGAGTATGATTACAGATCTAATAATATACAAACAACAATTTCTGCATTCTGATTGGTCAAGAACATGTCATTTAATCCCAAATCAGTGCAAAAAGCCGTGCAAAAATGTGTAATTAAGTTTGAAAATGATTGACAGCTCCTACTTTGAGCTCGGACAAACAAAATGGCAGACAAAGATTATTAAACCGAAGATTGAAACCCTTTACCTTCATTTCAATACAATTACCTCATATCGCAGCAAAGTGCAAAGCTCAACAACAATTACTGAACTAGTAAAAGTAAACTTTAACATAAACTTCAGCATGAGTGAATGGAAATATGCCGGCGTCGATCACGACTGCATTACAAAATACCCGTTGAAAACGAAATCAAACGCGAAGAAGGACTCAACAAGACGTCTTAAGAACCTGTCACATCTTATTTTTTAAGACAAAAAGTGCAAGCATTCTACTTTTGTGAAAGAACTGAAATGGCGAGCTTAGAGGAAAGGTCGTTCCCTAGCAAAACCCAGTAAACGCTTCAGGAGGCAAATCTAACCTGTACAGCGTCCCGTGAAGAAGCTTAAGTCAGGCAGCAGCCAGGAGAGGTTAAAAAGATGTCCTTCAGAACTAAGAAATTCCGTTTCTTGGTAGATTTTAGCTTCGTTTCTCGGTGTTTTGGTCAAAGTAACTTGTACCACGGCCAATTTCAATAGCTTCTTGCACACAGTTTCTCAACCACCGTCAAAAAACATTTGGCAGGAAAGCCGCATCAAAACCGTAGGGAGTTTTTCCTCTGCTTTGTGGTCATGTTCTTCAATTCAGCTGTGAGTAAAGACTGCTTTTCACTGTAAAAAGAAACTGCTCAGTTTTCATACATGACTTGGAGTTTTACGCTTAAATTCACCTGTCAAATTTTAATCCAATAAAGTTGACATAGCTTGTTGCCTCCATTTGTCACGCAAAATACTGAAGCGTAACAGAAATTGTCACTTGTATATTGTTAACAAGTAATCAAATGATTTTTCTCGTGCAATTTGGAATGAATAAGCACTCGTAAATTTTTCAAAGACTTTGAAAAATTTACTCGTGCTTATTTATTCCAAATTGCACTCGAAATCATTTGATTACCTACACTAATTGGACGACACGAAGTTTTTTTTACCATTAATCACATAATTATAAAAATTGCAATTTCCGAGCAAGAAGAAAAGCTAAGTTTTGAAAGAAAGGAAAAATTTACATTTAAATACTGACAAAGGAGGAGTAAACATTCTAAGACCACCGCCTCTCCTAGACGTCAAAGCACAAAAGCACAAAAGCAAGCGCGCGCGCGCGCGCACGTAACTACAACTTTGAATGTGATTGGTCAGGAGCCCATCACGAGGAGCCTGCAATATTCCTGTGACGGCGTTTTCACAGACCGATCTATTTTTAGTTTGAATTTATCTCGAATTCAAATCCCCACAGGAGTCTCAGTGACAATTGCAATCACAAACACGCACTAATAATTCAAATCCCCAGAGGAGTCTCAGTGACAATTGCAATCACAAACACGGACTAATGTTGACATGTCGACATGTTCACGTGAGGCCGCATTGTTTTAACCTTACCGAAGCTTTCTCATGTAGACTGGAACTGCGGGCCTATTTCGCGTTAAAAATATCTAAAAAGAGACTGGTCTGTAAATTAAACTGCAACTTTGAATGTGATTGACTTATTAAACTGTCCGATAAAAAACTGTCCAAACAAACTGTCCGATAACAACTTAGCAAGTGAATTAGTGGAAAATATAACTTTTTTAAACAAATCAAAATCGAAGAAATTGTAATTCTTATGATTAGAAAATGTAATTATTAATTACTTTCCCTTAGGAATATTTATAAGAACTTCTTATCTTTGTAAGCAGTTTTCAGTTAGGAATATAGTCGTGCTCACATAGCCTCATCTTAACACTCAGAGTGTTAAAGTGTCTGTACCGCCAAAAAGTTTTTTTAGGTTTTCATCATCTCTATAACATCTAAAACTGTCTTCAAACCCAAAAAAGTGAATTCCGATGCTTTTTGCCATAAAATCAAGCTTTAAATTTCCCGCCTTGGCCACGCCCAATGAAGATGACCGCGTAATGTTAGATTGGTGACGAATGACGTCACTTCAGGAATATCTCGAAGCTTTATGCTTTTATTTTGCTTGCTTGACGACCGCATTGCTTCGCAGACTTCAATTTGTTTGTTTTTTGGCGAGAAAAGCTCCTCACCACTACTAAAACAACAATTACCTAAACTAGAAGGATCTCGTGATTCCTGACTTGACGTCACGACCCATTCAGAAACCCAGACTCTTTTCTGCACTGACTCACGGTCAACTTCATTGGGCGTGGCTGATGCGGGAACTTTAAGGCGATATCTTAGGGCGTTAAAATCTCAGAATCCAATTTTTTTTCTTAGAATACCTTTTTACACAGTATAGAGTTACCATAACTATAAAAACCCTGTTGGCGATATAGACACTTTAAGATGAGGCTATTTAAACACGGAAAACGTGCTCTATTTCTATTAACAGCTATTATTATATGGCTCTGTCTCACAAGGTCTGGGAACTACCAAATTCACGAATTTGATTGGTTAAAATGGATATTGACCGCGGTCTAGATTTTCCCATCTAGACCGGCATCTAGACCAGTTATGTTTTGAAGCGAAAAAGTTGCAAACTAAAATGCAAAATCATTGACTGTTTTCATCTAAGAATATTTATTTCTGTAAGAGCCAAAAAGCTGATGAAAAAAAAGTAAAGAGGACGAACAAACTTTGGCCGGGAAGAATTAAATTCGGCCGCTCATCACCGTTTGCAAGCAAACTATCACTTAGTACAAACTAGTTACATTAAACGAATAAAATTGTTCTTGTTTTTGCCATATAGTAAACATCTTATTAACCGAGCTAAGTCGGTCTGTATGGGAGAATCTTGACCTCGGTCGTGTGTACAGACCTCACTGCGTTCGGTCTGTACTTACGACCTCGGTCAAGATTCTCCCATACAGACCTCTTGCTCGGTTAATAAGAGCTAATTATAAAATAATTCTTAAAAATATGCACAAAATTTGAAACGTCATAACCATGTTTACATACTCTCATCTAAACACACCTATCGACCAATGAGAGCGCGCGTAGTGGCTCAGTTATTTTATAATTAGGAACATAGCCGTGTTAAGTTTCTTCGCGAGTGTTAAATTAGTCTGCTTGCAGTCGGTTTTTTCTCTAAGGGTCACTTAGACGCCCGGACTTAGACGCCCGGACTTAGACGAGTGTTTAGTCAGAGCGGTATAGCAGTATGGCCGAGTGGGGAAGAAGGCGAGACGACGTGCCGCGCCCATGTCTCGTCCCATCCTCCTTTAGGCTAAATAGTCTCTCTTCCATAATCCCTGCTGAAATTTCGAGAGAAAAACAGACTGCCAGCAGTCTAGTGTTAAATATTCTTTGGTATATAATATGGTCTCGTTATTTTTGGATGAGATGGAACGTTTTGTATTTTTCCTTACCAAACATTCGCAGCGGCTCCTCAGGAAAGGGGAGGTAAAATAAGAGTATAAAGGGGCAAGGGTGACTATGGGAAGAGTGCTGAAATGGCAGGAGCCTCTGCTCTTTCTTTCCCCAGTTCTCGGAGTTTCCCGCGTGCTTCCGTTATTCCCTTTCCCCAGCTTCCGAACTACCAGCCTACACGGCCGAGGCGGCAGGAAACAGACCTCTGCGGAGTAGCCTGCAAACTAGCTGTGAACAGGCTCCCGGCGAGGAAGGAAAAAGGACGAAAAAGGACGAGCGCAAAATTAAAGAATTCGGAAAGCGAAGCAATCAGGGGGCGTGCCCGCTTGAGGCTCGCCGGAAGTCTGCTCGAATAATTCACTAATTTTATTGATAGTGATGGCTTTTTATTTATGTGTCAAGGATAATGTGTTCGATATTCGAGGCCAGAAGCCTGTGCTAACCGAGGACTTAAACATATTTAGAGCGTCACGGCGAAAGCTTCGTGACCCACCCAGACATCGGGACATCGTATGCCATTCTGCATGAAGTAAAAAGTTAGACCGCTGAAAATGGAGGGCATCGAGGATTTGATCTCTATCTCTGCATGAGGAAGACGAAGAAACGTCAAGAATGGCTAGCGTTAATCAACGGAGTATACCTAGAGCTGCTTTAGTGCTAGCAGAGAACCTGCATCTCGACGTGGATGTTGTTCGTACGGTGATAACTTTACTAGAGAAGGAGAACACAGTTCCGTTCATTGCTCGCTATCGCAAGGAACAAACAGGAGGACTAGACCCAACAGTGTTGCGGCATATTCAAGCTCAGTATGAACAACTCAAGTGAGTAGCAATTTTAGTTTGGAATAGCTTTTTTTTCGAGAGTAGTGGCCGTAGAGGATGTGAAATTTGTCGTCGTGTGTTTTTTTCTTTGCTTAAAATTTGGGTTTTACCTCGGTGTAAAAGCCTGTGAAGTTTTTCTTTGTTTTGTTGGTATAGTTAGGGTTAATAGGGTCTATTATGATGAGTTCTTTGTTTTCTTTGTTTTGCGTCACTGGTGAGTGATAATGGTTCTTACACCGAGGATGAACCAAAATTTGTAACCTTGTGCGTATGTTCATTGTCACGCAATAAACAAATTTATATAATAAAAAAACATGTTGTGGATAAAGACAAGAAATTGTGATATTATAGACGATGAATAAAGAACACAGTTTCGCAAGTTTAAGGCGTTTGCATTGTCCCAAAGCTGAGGTTTTCCTTGAAATGTTACGTGCAAAATTACAGAGCCTAGTATGGACCTGTTTTGTTGGAGGACCTATGTGTGGCAGCCTATGTGTAGCCGTACCCTCAGGGGTAGGGTACTGCTACACATAGGCTACAAATATAGTGGCCAGAACATAGTAGATTACTTACTAGAAGTTACTTTGGCTATCTAATCGACTGATTATCTGAACCAAACCAAAAAACAATATTAGACAAGCACTTTTCCTAATACTTAAACTCCCAAAATGGCTAAATATTACAAGATAAGTGTATATTTTTCAACACAAGGTATATTCTCTCCCCTCAGGAGAGAGTCTATACCTGATTTCTGGTATATTAAAAAGGCAGGGAGCCAAAAAGAAAGAAGGAAGAAAATCCCTGGCTTTCATTTGGCTCATCTTTGTTGTTGGTTGTCATAATGTCCAGCGATATAAGAGTCTTCTGTGTGCTACATGTACCAAGTTAACGCGAGATCAAGATTTTGGACATGTTATGTGAACCAATGGGTCACTAATTAGAAAAAATAATGTCTCAGGCCCACCTGCAGTTCCCTTCTCATCTACGCTGTACTCACTCCTCTTTCTGGAAGGCGTAATATTTAGGCTTAATTATCATGGAAGAGTCACTAGAGAGGCAAGCATGTAGTTGCAACAGCATTAAAAGCAATGAACAGGGTTTTCAAATTTAGCCAGCACCTGGCACAAGTCACCGGCTACTTCAAGCATTTGTGCCGGGTACTTTTCGTATTCCAAATTTTATTAACCACACAGTTCTGTTTCATCAAGTAATCGTGATCTGATCTTTTCGAGGAAATAAATAAACGCCAACTGATGAAAATAATTAATAAACAGTGCAGCTATTACATGAACCTTTTCATCTTCAAATCGAGAACCTTTTTCAGCGGGAAAGTTTGCTCGTGTACAGTCGGACCGTCATTCAGCGTCATTTGAACGTTCATGTATCGGCACAGCGGCAGATTTGTTCTCACGTTAAAGTTTCAACATGAAGCGGAGGCATCAAACGATGCTGTCTTTCCTTTCAACTGCCGAGAAGTTTTGCAGACAAACAGGTAACAGTAATTTTAGGATTAAGAGTTAAAAAATATCACGTGTTGTTCCAGTTCTGAAAGTGAATGTCTGCCAATATTTTGTAGCTATATTTTGCTACAAAACAAAAAAAAAACGGTTTATCTTTAACTTACGCAACTGATTTGAAATGCTGTTGTCTTACAGTTCAGTTTTATATTGCACTTCAATTGGAGGTACAAGAAGTCGATGCAATAAGTACGGTACTCATGCAAATGTAGAAGCATACTGTACCATTTTTGGAAAACTTTAAAAGCAACTAATTTTACAAACTTTTTCAACGCTAACCCTTGTTAATAAGTGTACAGTAGCGTTCAGCAAAATCATTTAGGGGTGCAAAAAATGCACAGGAATATACTTCATTTAATCAAGGCACCCTGATTTTCAAGATTTTCCGAGGGAAGCTCCCCATTCCTCTCTGCAGAAGGAGTGGGGGTGCTCCTCCCACTCCACAGGGCGCCAGGCTGCCGTTATCGCGATGAGATAGTGCTCCAGCTACTTTACAATTTCCTCCTGCTACTTTTTTTCAATTTGAAAACCCTGATGAATGTTTAAAGTTAACATGAATCATCCACAAAAATCACAACAATTGTGAATTATTGGACAATTTTGAAAGTAGACTGAATTGTTTCAAGATACCACTTGGTATGGCGAAGTTAATAACTCCCAATATCATTTAAT
>JAHPZR010052720.1:2500-7500 GCA_019787425.1 Platygyra sinensis
AACCAACAACAAGCACTACTCCAAAATCTGTCGTCAACCCAAGTGTCCAGTTGTGAACTGTGGAAAACGACATCACAAGTTACTGCATAGTCGGCCTCTAATTGCAGCCACTGAGAATCCGACCAATACTACATTGACTGGTCTGGCTGCTTCGAAATCCTTTAACACTATGAAGGAGACGCTTCTTCAAACAGCATTGGCCAAGCTTTCAGTGAATGGCCAAGAAGTTACACTTCGCGTTTTGCTTGATTCTAGAAGTCAACGTTCCTATATACGTAAAAACATTGCAGAATCCATTGGTCTGCAAGGTCCTTCAGAAGTATTAAGCATTGCTAAGGAGAAACTAGTGAGTCCAAGAGATTTCAAAGGATGCGATTCACCCTCTCACCAATCCGGGGACATCCAACAGAAGCTGTGGAAATGGAAGCACTTACCCTACACAAGATTTGCAATCCCTTGGGACCTGTCAAGTTGAATCTTGTGGACAACCCTCAGCTACAAGGTTTAACTCTCGCAGACACCTACCCTAGCAACTCAGCCCAAGTAGATGTTCTTATCGGTGCTGACCACCACTACTCATTTGTAACTGGGATTTGCAAGAGAGGAGAGAACCTTGAATCTTTGGTAGCTGTGGAGTCTCACTTCGGATGGATACTTACAGGACCCGTAGACAGTTATTCTAAGCACACAACAGCCATGCTAACGATGGTAGAGAATAACGAGGTCACCGCAAGTCTGAGACGGTGTTGGGAACTAGAATCAATTAGAATAACAGAAACTGTGAATCCAACTATGCCACAAGAAGAAGAGCTTGCAGTCATTGACTTCAAAGATGGACTGAACTTGCAACCCAACCTTGCAACTGTCCTCATCCATTTTCGTACACACAGAGTTGGACTGATAGCAGATGTAGAGAAGATGTATCTTCAGATTACGCTTGCACCAAAGGATCAAGACGTACACCGTTACCTGTGGAGAGATCTGAAGATAGAGGAAGCACCGAAAATTTACAGAATACTAAGACTGACATTTGGAGTGACCTCTAGTCCATTCCTTACCATCGCAACAGTGAATACTCATGTCAATAAGTATGCAGAGACATTCCCTGATGCCACAAGGGAAATACTACATAACATGTATGTAGATGATTGCTTAACAGCAGCTGACACAGACAACTCTGCACTGAAACTTCAACTTAACAAACTGGGCTAGCAATTCGAAGCTTGTAATGGATGGCACAGACCCAGACAAAAGAGCAACGTCCCTTCTAGTAGAGTGTGATTCGCATGAGCCACTCATGTATCATGGCACTTGATATTTGACTGCTTTAGATTCATTGCACCAAGTGAAAGTGTTTCATCCAATGATCCAGGACAAAGAGGAGCCTCCTAAGTTTAGCATCAAGAATGTTCGACCCAATGGGATTGATATCTCCTTTCACTGTGAGAGCAAAGATCTTTTTCCAAGAGCTGTGGAGAAGATTAGAATGGGATGACCCATTAGACAGTGACATCGAACGGGAGTGGTCATCATGGAAATCAGAGCTGTTGCAGCTGAAAGATGCGACAATACCTTGATGGCGGTTTGGAACAAGTGTGACTTCGAAGTCTTTAGTAGAGCTACATGGTTTTGGAGTTGCTTCTGCGAAGGCCTATGGAGCAGCAGTGTGCATTCGAGTTATAGACAGTGTAGGACAAGTGTGACTGTTCACAGGAAAATTCAATTTTTCCACGGTTTGAAAATTAGCCAAAAAATATTCTCGTCGGTATGAACTATCAAGGGACTCTCGGGAGAGTATATTAGGAGTGGTTGTATGCAAATTCACCCTCTTGGTGTTCTCTGGAGGCCACTCGCTTTTATTTTTTATTATCTGTTCCTGTCTTCATGGGTAGCGAACAAGAAGCTGGTGGCTCTCATTCTCCCGAACTTACTACTGTTCTAGATGCTCAGAAGAATGCTATCTTGACTGCTGTTAATGCACAAATTCAAGGTCTCCAGACCAATTTGCTTCAAGCGCAGTCAGATTTGGCCGTTCAAATAGTGTCAGACCTTCAACCTGACACTTACGTGTTCAAGAAGAAAGGAAACGAGCAGCAGTTTAGTTTCAATCATAAAGTGGCCAAGACCAGTGGTACAGCAATGAAAGCCTTGGAGAGCCGAAACATTCCTAAAGCAAAGGAAGAACTTAACAAAGGTATTTCTTTGATTAATATTAGACAGAAAATAATCAAGCTAGCTGATAAATCGGAATTCGGTTGGGCCACAGTCCAAGAGTACGTTTCTGATGAATTGGCTGACGACGTGGCCAACGCCTCGAAGATAAAAAAAGCTGAGAAGAGAGCCGCTGTTAAGATCAAAACACTTCAAGAGAAAAAGAGAAAAACCAGTTCTAAAGTTTCCTCGGCTTCTGGGCCTCCATCCTTCAGCGCTTCCAGACCTGACGCTTCTTTTGGCTCTTTTCCTTCAGCTTCTAGCTATTTTTGCCCCAAAGTCGATACTCCTACAATTCATTCAGAGCGTCTGATATGTGTTTTTGATGCAGAAAGCGAGGTCACTGGGCCAGTTTCTGTAATTCCAGAGATAAACCTTTGTCATCAGGATCCAAACCTTGACTGTTTGGAACCATGTGAATTTGAACGGGATGTTGAAGGGATCAAGCTCGAGCTTTGTTCAAGGTAAATTATGTGCAAACTTTTCTTTTTGGCAAGATACCATTCAGGCTTCGGACTTTGTTCTAGTCATCACGTAATGGTTACAAGATTCTTTTTCGGGAGACTCCCTTGCCATATTCGATTGAAACTAGATCTTCTGCCCGTCGTCAAGATAGCTTTGTGAAGGGGGCGATTTCAGAATTGATGTCTCGTGGTTGTTTAAGAGAAGTTTCAGACTACCATCTATTTTGTAATCCGTTACATGTTGCTGTCCAGTCTTCAGGAAAGCTACGTCTGATTTTGGATTTAACGCATCTGAATAAATTTGTTGTGAAAAAGTCTGTCAAATACGAAGATTTAAGAACTGTTCTTTAGTTGTTTTCACCTGGTATGCTAGTGTTTTTATTTAACCTGAAATCGGCATATCATCACATTGATATCTGTGAAGAACATAGGAACTTTCTGTCATTCAAATGGCCTTCCGTCGACAGCACGATGAAATTCTATGAGTTTAAGGTGGCTCAAAACAGTTTCCAGCACTTTCTAAGATGTAGATTTTGATGGGTCATAATTACCCTTCTTTATCAATTGATGCCACAATCATGGTATCAAAAAACTGCCCAATCACTGGAGAACACGTTGGTATTATTTTCGTGACACAATAGGTTACCATAGCAACATTAGGAGCTGCTAAAAACACCCTTAATTTCACCTTTAAGTGCGTATATTTCAAAAACGGAGCAGTGAAATTTTTTCTTATTATAGAATTTTGATGAGCAGGATAAGATGCAGCCTTTGGCAAAGTTTAAAAAAATTCTGTACATGGGGTTCAGAGCCACCTTAAATTTTCGAAAATTTTTTCAAACTTTGCCAAAAGTAGCATCTTATCCTGCTGATCAAAGAGAGAATTTAACCATACCGTTTTTGAAATATACACGCTTAAAGGTGAAATTAAGGGTGTTTTTAGAAGGTCATAGTGTTGCTATGGTAACCTATTGTGCTACAAAAATCATACCAACTTGTTCATCGGTGATTGGGCAGTTTTTTGATACCATAATTGTAGCATCAATTGATAAAGAGTTGTTATAATGACACATCAAAATCTAAGTCTTGGAATGTGCTGGAAACTGTTTTGAGCCACCTTACGGTGTTGCCTTTTGGTCTCACTTCAGCGCCATACGTTTTTACTAAAGTTATGCGCCAGTTAGTTAAGTTCTGGAGGGGTTGTGGCCTTTTAGCCCTGATGTACCTTGACGATGGCATCGGAGGAAATTGATCTTGCGAGAGCGCCAAAAATATCAGTGTTCAAGTTCATAAAGATCTCACTTCGACCGCATGATAGCAATTTTTGTGTGAATGTTTTTTGGCTCGTTTGATTTTTCCGCACGGGTGTGATATGACCAGGGAATTTAGATGAGAGCATACTTAAACGCTTATCCTTTAAACGGCTAAAGACTAACGGATAGTTAACGGCCTTCAAAACGTTCTAACGCTTCGTGCTAATGTTCTAACGGGTAGCAAGTTTTGTCCAACAGTTTGTTACAACGCTCTAACGTTTTGCCCTAACGGTCTAACGGCTTAGCAATCCTGCTTAACGGCTGATGAAAATGTTCGGCAACCGTTTAACAGCTGTGAAAAAAATCTAACAGATGACCATGAAACATGCCTTAACGCTTCCATCTGATCTGCCTTAGCGTTAGCAATTGGCACCATGCATACTGTACGGCCAAAGAACAGTTTTATAAACTGCTACTAAAAGAAAAGGTCAATATCCCCATGAAAATTTAACGCCAATTACATTCATAGCTGCGAAATGGAAAACTGCTCAAAAAGTGCTAAATTCATCGAGACAAGGGCCCGCCGAATAAAGTCCGATCTTAATAAGATAATAGCAAGCATGAATTCCATAATCACTTTGTGGCACATTGCGTTGCAACGCAATGGTTTATGCTGCACATTTATCAAAATAGTCATAAAAACATCCTGCCGCAATTCAGTGTTTTTTGGAATGAACTAATCGTAAATGCACTATTGATCGATTCAGTCACGTCATACTTTATTGGTGAACAGCACACAGTTTTGTTGAATCTCAAGCTAGATTATTAATTGCATACAATGAACCCGGAATTAAGTCACTCATCGTATTCCCTCTTCAATTACAGTACAGTACAGTACAGTACAGTACATCACTCTCTCTAATATGAACGAGACTATCCCTGGCGCTTGCTCGTCCCTTGGCTCACTTTAATACTCATTATCATGCATTAACACTATAGATTATCAGAGGTCGCATTCAGGCCGAGACAATTAGCTCACGTCTTGCAATAAATGGATTTCTTTACTTATAAC
>JAHPZR010052721.1:0-35000 GCA_019787425.1 Platygyra sinensis
TAAGTACGAAAAACTCGCTAAGTTAACAGCTTGTGGCTCCACTGAATGTACGTTATGGTTTGACAACAAGCAAGTCAGACATTTTCTTGGAGGTATATACCGGTTTAACTAGGCTGACTAGAAGACAAACCGGTTAAAAGGAGTAGTAAATCCCGGTCCGCTGCCGCAGCCCCCGGGTGGCCCCCTGTTGTTGTCATCATCGTCCTCAGGCGGTTGGTAGATGTTTGACCATGCTTTTCGTTTGGCAGTATTAACCGTCTGACGCTCTCGCTCCTAACAACAAAAAGGGCTTGGATTATGAAAGCGTACGTTAAACCATGCCCTCACCGCGCTATGTTTTTATTTTTTCTCGCGCTGTTTATTCGCGCTGAGCCTCAACTAACTGAACGCCTCGAAGAGACAACACTAATGGCAACCGTTCAATTCCCATAACGACCTCACCCTGTTTAGTCCTATGTTTGGATCTTAACTGCGCGCTACACTGCGAGTAATTCCTGTTCTTTTCTTAGACCGTAACGCGAGAGAAAGCGCGAGAGGAAAATGGGCACGCGCAAGAACATTTTTACTCTTGTGTTCTTTTTCGCGCCACGGTCGATGGACTAGGAAAGAGACGCTACTCGTGTTCTGACTGCGCCAAAACCTAGAAGAGTCTTTGTTAATGTCCTTTTTACACATTGCCTCCTCTGGCATAGCGCTTTGAGTACAGAAGCACAACCTTGTCCCAGGGTTTCTCATCTTAACGCCCTCCTGGAGCGAGAGAGGAAGATGAGAGACACTGGGGCGAGATTGACAGAAGTCTTCATGTTATTGTAGATATGAAGTGACTTATACCCTTGAGTTGTTAAAACTTAGTTAATGGAGAGAGATTTAGTTGTTGGGTATAATATGGAAGGAGACGTCTGATTGGCTTTCAGAAAAAGTAAGCCTTTGTAATACAACGGCCTCTTACTTTGTTTTTGTAAGTTGTAAAAGGTGGTTCCAAACCCTAGTGTGTGAATGATCAATTTAAAGCTAATGAGCTGTACTTACACGTTGCAATACTTATTTCTAATATTACGCCGCAAGATGTGGTTCTACCTTTCAAGTCTGTTTGCATTAGCCTGTGACACTTAAACTTAAACAAACACTGTGATTTTTAACCCTTTGTCCGCTGATACTCTGAGAGTGAAAGGGCTAGAGGGACTCACCTGCAGGTATAACAGGTTATCTCGATTAACAATGTCTGCCAGTTCCGGTCTGATCTCTTCACCAGCAAGCTCATCCTGTGCTGTACTTATATCACTGATGCTCTCAACTGGGATGACTGTGGCACAGGAGCTGACCCGCTTGTATATTAACACGTACGGAGTGTCCTTAGGAAAGCGCCTTGACACGTCAGCAAAGGTACTGAATGCCGAGTAAGATACACGACTGTCATTGAAAAGAAACCATGTGTCTTGATCACTTGTTCTAGAACTTGAACCAACGTCACTTTCTCCTCCTCCTCCAATCAGATGTGCGGAAGAGCGTGCGTAACAGTAATAATGTCCACTTTCAGATGAGGTTCCAGAGTGGACAACAACTGAACACAGAGAATAAACAATGTCTGTGGCAGATTTTCCATCAGAAGTTAAGGTACTGTCCCTGCTTGCACTGTCTACAATGTTTTCATGTTCTTGTTTCGTTCTTTTAGATTTAAAATACGATTGAGTGATGATCTCATTATTTTTGTCCTCACTTCCATCAGGAACACAATCCTGCACCTCCCCTCCCCTGTCATTTTCCTTCATATGCACATGAGGCAACTTCAGAACAAGAGGGTAAGATACACTCTGTAGTATCTTGGACCTTTGTTGTGTCCGTACATTGTAAGCAAACCTCTTGAGTGTCAACACAAGGAAGTTTGATGCCTTGGAAATGGAGACACTCCGTTCTGCATCCTGTAAACTATTGCACTGATCACAATGGTACTGATTAGAACCTTCAAGTATTTCGGGCTCAAAGAAATACTCCAATAACTGTGTGAGGGATATGTGTGGGGCGTCAGTCCTCAAGGCCGACTCGCGTAACTTTGCTGGCAGGCTTGGCCCAGTTGTAAAAGACAATGAACTGTCTGCTGAGGCAGCACTATGCGATGAAGCTGCAGCAACAGCATCACCATCTTCAGCAGGCTTTGATGTTAAGCCAGATGCATTTATACTATGAGTGACATCTCCCCCTTTGAGACTCCGATCAGAGCTTAGAGTTGAATTCACAGTCATTTCATCATGCTCAATTGGATGTTTACCAGATAACAGATTCTCGTCCTGTTCAGGCACTGTTCGACCTTCTAATTCACTGGCCTGTGGGAATGCCAGTGGTAAGTCTGTGAACTCTTCCTCTCTACAAGAGGTGTTATTACACCTGCGACAGCACAGGCACACCAGCAGCTTTCCAGCAAAGGTGTCATCTACGAGTGACGTTTTACGCATTTCGTCATTGTTGCTATTGCTAAGGGATTTGTCTTCCTCGCTGATTCTGTCAAGAAGGAACTTGAGGAATTCTGAGCAGTCTTGTTGAGTACCTGGGGCAAACCATGGTGGCCTAGCGACCTGAAGGAACTTTGATGGCGCAAAGGCAGATCTCTGTGGAAAACAAAGCAAATCAAGATTGAAATGAGTTTAGTTTTAACCCAGAAAACAATCTATCTAGTTTCATAAATTTAAGATTTCATTGCTCCATTTTAAAGTCGATCAGTACAAAATCTTACCCGGTAAATATACTTTTGAGATTCATTGTGAAAAACATGCCTGACCCGGGTTGTTCAAAAGGTGGATAACACTATGCATCGGATATACCAGCATCCAGTGGACGGCATGGTTTGTTTTGTCAACACTTATTGACTTGATAGTTATTTATCTGGTGGTTACTGTAATCCACCCTATGAACAACTGCACTCTGCTCTCTATTCCATATGGCCTTCAATTCTTACAAAAAAAACAAACAATATACAGGAGACAAACGAAATAAAATTTTACCTGTGTTAGAGAAAGGAAGGCAAACACTTCCTGCAAGTGGTGAAGCAATGGTTGATGCGTGCTTGTCTGATGCCCAAAAATAATATAACGGAATCTGTAAACACACAAATGAATCATTATGATTTGTTTCCTTGTAACATTCACTGATCACAGGTCAGCTGCCTAAAGTGGTAGTTTAGAAAAACATTAACTGCCCATACCTTCCTTCCCATGTAGAAAAGTAAGAAAAAAAATTTGAACACTTTGTTAGAAGTACTTTGAGATATGTAACACTAAGTAAACACAAATTATAAACAAGAGATATGACTTGCAACTGATTGTACAGTGAAAAGTAACTCAGGTTATCATGCCAATTACTTAACATCACCTGCTCATACATCGTTACTCCCAAGGCGATTTTGAGGTGCGCATATTTTGCCAATGTGACACGTGTTTCATGATTTTGCGAAAATTTCGTATTTTGAATCATTTTAACTTCGCGTTTTCGAGTAACAAGCAATTTTCTGAGGCAATGCTACTTAAACATGTCATAGAATTTAATTACTAGACTAGCTTTATCAAAGGAACAATAACATCAAAATTAACAATAACTCAACGGTTGAACTATATCTTAACAGTAACATAAGTCACTTAATTTTCGCGTCATGTTATGTTCATGACACTTACTGTTTGCATCGCTTTAATTTCACGTTTTTTAAAATTGCAAAATTTGCAAAATTAACGTATTGCGAAAATTTCATCTAATAAGGTAGGTGTATACAACAAAATTTTTACACACAACACCTCTTCAAAACATGTTGGGTTGAAAACTTACTCATCAAGCATATAGAGAGCCTGTAACACACTGTTCATATAACATGTGTTACCCAAATTAACTAAACCAGTTTTTCCAGTTTCAGATTTTGGTGTAAAACCAGTGAGTGGAATGTTAAGAGCCTGTGCAGACCATGCACTTTGAGCCAGCCACTTTTTGATCATCACTTCTGAAGGTTTAGGCAGATCCTGGTAAAATGAACAGAGGGTCTGGCATGAAAAATCAACTGCTATTTTAAAAATGCACTGATATAGAGTCAAGACAGATACAGTGGAACCTTGTTAGTCTGGTCAGAAACAGGACACAAAAATCTGGTCATATGAATGGGGTGGCTGTCTTTAAAGTGCCCCTGTGACAAAAAATAAATTATTTTTTTTCTTTGGATTTCAAAACTATGTTAACTAAACACTAAGTGACCCAAGTTTTAATCCTTGATTTAAAAAAGGCACCTGCTTATTTTAACTGGAACTTTCCTATTTAATGATCCGCCATTACTAAATTTAAGTTCTTGAGAGAGCTGGATCGAGGAGAAAATGACGTCAAAGGCTCACTAGTTTAAGAATGCAATGCGTGTGTACGCTGCAGAATTAATATGCAGCACGGGAGTTTTGGGCTTTCACACTTTTAAAATCGCACTTTGCATACATAATAAGCTGCGTTCACACGCTGAAATTTTAAGCTGGCGAGCCTTTGACGTCACTTTTCCCGGATCCAACCCTCTGAGGTCAAATCGGTCAGGTTTGAATGTGAGTAATGGCGGATCGTGAAATCCAAAACTTACACTCAAAGTAAACAGCCTTTGGATAAAAATGAAAGGTCAGAATTTTGCCAGTCAAGTGTTAAGCAGACACACTTTCAGAATCTCAAGAAAAAAAGGAAGTGATTTTTTTGATCACAGGGGCACTTTAAGGGATTCTCTAAATAGGGAAATGATTAACTGAGCTTTTGGTCCAGCCAGAATAAAGTGGCCATAAAATTGTGAATGAAAGATGGTGAACAGTCATGGGTGTTTTCCTTTCCCTGAAGAACAACCTGATTACTCCTTCAAGAGGATCCTAGAACTCACATCAGTGAGGTACACAATACAGTCACCTGTGGACCACAATAAAAGGTTCGTTGTGAATTGCCTTGTACTAAAAAAACCAGCACAATACCTGCAAACTATCAAGAACTGGTCCATATAGTTCAGGGAAGCCTGTGTGTTGATACATGAGGCAGTGCATAAGTTCTGCAAGGGTCTGCAGTGTAGACTGTGAGGATGTACTGTTTTCCTTCTTTAGATTCTGTACAAGGCCAGGCACATGTTCAACAATCTAAAAAAAAAACGTAAGAAATTCTTACCAACTTAACAATATGGAATTTCTGGCATTTGAGTGTATATGAATTAGCCAGAAATGAAATATAATACATTATTATTCATTCAAAATATTTCCCCGTTTCTGATTGGTTAAAACCGCACGCATAATTCACCATAACCAGCTGCTGTTTACCAAATTTGGAAAGAATCTTCGTCATATTGAATCAATGACGTCAAAAGTGCAGCCCGCTGAAAATTATTGAACCGATGACGTCAAAAGTGCAGCCCCGCTGCAGATTATTGAACCGTTGACCGAGAAAAGCTGGGGACGAGATTGTGTTTTTTTGCTGAGCAGAAAAACAAAGAGCGAAATGGCGAAACTCCTTTAAGAACGGGAAAATATTTTGAATGAATAATAAAGCAATTATTGAATTCGGTTTTCGTAGGATATGAAGAATTCTGCAGATCTCGGAGGGTGTTATCCACCTCGGCCTTCGGCCTCTGTGGATAACACCCTCCTTGATCTGCAGAATTCTTCATATCCTACTCAGCCTCATTCAATAATTGCTACATATACTGGAGCAGTGGCAACTGGTACTAGTCCAGTCAACATGCATTATGGGTTGTCAAGGAGGGCTATATAAGCGATTTGTAGCACGTGGGATAGTCAGTCTAGGTTGACACCTTGTTTGACCTTTGATATTTTTTTTTTTTTGAAATTTATTCACAAGTATAACATTCTTTTAGCAACCGCAGCTAGATGCGTTTGAATGTTGTAGCCTCGTAGGATGAGCTATTTAAAGCTAGAGCCATGGTTCCTACCCAGATTTCCTGCTAACTTTTTCACCCCACACAGGTTTTTTTCCGGCACTTTTTTTCTAGCCTCAGTCTGACAGTAGTATCTGTTTTAACTGTCGCTCAGCTTTGTCTCTTGTTTTATGCTGAATACTTAGATCTTGTAATAGGTTGTAGTATAACGCTCCGTTATAGTTAATGTAGCTCAGCCTAAACCGCCGGTGGAGCTGAAATTTGTAACCATTAATAACTTTACTTTGACGACATACCTAATACTAACCAAGTTTGAGGTCTATACTGTAAGTTACAGACTGAGTTTTTTCCCTTCAGTTTATGGCCCATATGCTTTGTGCTTGGGCCAGATATCAAAGAGTAAAAGTCAACAATCCATAACTTACAGTATGGACTGACAACACAAGGTTTCTAATACCCCATTCACACCAACTAAACATGTTTAATTAAACCAGGTTTAGAGAAATGAAAACTATTAAAGAAAAACTGCAACTCAGGCTTTTATGCAGGATTTAGATGAACTTAAACATGTTTTTAAAATTTGTGCTGAATTTGAAGTAAAAAACATCAGTAATTAGCTTTTATAACGAAAAAATAATTTTAAACCGTGTTTAACTAAACAGCTTTTAAACATGTTAAGCTTTGGTGTGAACGGGGCATAAGATATTTATTATACATGTATCTGTACTGTTTGTCTGACATGTTCAGGAATGATTTCTATCCACACAAAACAGCTTCAAATTTCCGACGCACATTGAGAGCAAAACAAATCAATTTGAAATTGCTGTTAAGTTGTTAGCACGTTTTAATACACAATTTATAGTAGAAGAAAGTTTTAAACTACAACTTGCTACGAAAGTTAAAAAACACTTGGCAATAAATCAGCAAACATTTTAGCAACAAAAACAACTTTAAAATTTAGTGGGCTATACAGCAGAATATGGCTTTACTACCAAACCTTTGAACTTGATTTTACCTCATGAAATGCTTGGGGGGAGTGTCGAAAGCTCAGTAGCATATGAGACAGGACAACCATAGTGCTCTCACGGACAACTGGAAATAACAAGCGGCTGAAAACCTACAGAGAAAAATACACAGGACAAAATACAGAAAATTCAGAAACTGTTTGAGCATAACACAAGTTACCACTCCCAAGAGATATTACATAAAAAAATTGAAACTCTGTGATGAGTGACTAAAAACATTCAAACCCATGCTTATCATGATTGTCTTGAAGTGATTCCATGTTCACTTGAAAATTAACCCAAAGGTGAAAAATATTCAAAGTACACCAACCTCTATTAAGTGGCCACCTCCCATTTCCCTGAAGGTGGCCACTTAATAGCGGTTTGCAAATGACCATAACTCCTGTAATGTAACATGTAATAATTTTTTTAATAATTTTTTTGTTGTGCAACAGTGAAAATGATCTATAGCGGCAAACAATTTCCTTTGAAACTGTACGAACAAGGTAATGTAAGACTATTTTGAGAGAAAACCACAGGTTTCCCAAGCTCAGTATTCCACTATGCATATGGGGTGCAGAGGTTTCATTAGAAGCCGGCAACTGGCGAAAATCGCCGCCTAACTTATCAGAATTTGCCTCTTGCCGCCGCCTACTTTGTCTGTATTTTCACTCAAAGCTTAAAAAATTCATCAGTTTGCCGCCTAATTTAGTTAGCTCAGATGGCTATTCTAAAACTTATTGAAAACCCTGGTGGTGTATGGGTCAGCTTGCATATATAAAGAATAGTCTGGGAAAGTCATCGATCGTAAGAAATGCCCTTGGGAGTCCTAGTTTGACACTTCATTCGTGACAAAATATACCTTTCCCTCCAATGAAGGCTTATGTTGTCAGTGCCTGACTAGGTTTAAATAGACCAATCAGAGTTGAGGATGAAACCAGCTATGTGACCTTTGAGTGGTGACCATTGGCATGGACCTGCTCACAAGCATATCAGGAAAGCTGAAGAGGCAAACTTTAAGCCAACTTTTTCATTCTTCAAGACTATTTTGACTGCCGAAATTTGCTGGGCTTTATGGAACTGTTGGTTTTATTGTGATTCTGGACTTTTCTTTTAAGGAGAGAGCAACTTGTGGAGTGACGTTTGGCCAGCGATCGATGGAGTGGTCTGCCTTCTCCTTCTTTTAGGAGAGACAACAATTCCGAATATTAAAATGTAAAAACGTTCTCTGGTTAAAAAACGGTTAAAAACAATCATAAGCTTTCGGCTATCAGTCTATAGCCTTTAACGAATGAAAAAATTGTAAGCGCGTGGACGGAATATATACGAAAAGGGGGTGCGAAAAATTCTTATGAAAGTGAAATACAAAAAGAGGTGTGAAAAAGGAGGGAAAATCTTCACTAAACAGCGTCAGAATGCCTTCTAAATTGGCAAAAGAGACCAGAACGTGACATGTTTGAGGTAGGAATACTTTGTATGAAATAAGATAGTTATTTATACCATTTTTTAAAGATCAGTGACTTTCCCATACAATTCTCTACATACACAAGCTGTTCCATACACCACGTATGTACAGTTGAATTTGGAGCTTGGGAAGCCTCAGGAGAAAACAAAATTACCTGAGCAACTTCTTTCAGTGTAACAGAGATTAGAACTGAATGCTTTTTAGCACTTGCCAAGGCCTTCAGAAACCCAGTAATCCATTGGTCTACTCTTTTTGCACCTGGCCATGAAAGCCAGTTGATCATACGACTCAGGGAAAGAGCCAAGCTTTCATCAGAAACAGATGGATTAGCAGCCACAAGGCTTGTAGCAGACTCAATGATATCAGTCGAAAAATGCTGTACAACACAGGCAAGTGCCACTGAGGGATTGCGACCCACCCTGGAAACAACCTTAAAAATTTCAGTCAAAACTGGAAAGAGTAGCGCTTGATTTTTCATCCACATCTTGTTAAGCAGAGCCCCAATAACAGCACCATTTTGGATGCATGACTTCATTTCCTCTTTCGATGTCTTAGGGAGTTCAGTTTCGCTTAAAGCATTGATCAATGACAGGTTAAAATGAAGCAAATTCTCGCCAACTGGCCAACAGTGGCTATACTCAATTAGAAGCCGTGCCACAGCCGCGCAGAAGTCTGTGTTTAAATTCTTTTCCACCCAGATATGAGCTCTGTGGCGCACAACTGTGTATAAAGAGAATATTTGTTGAGTGTGTTGTGCCAGATCAAATGACGTCCGCAAATAGTCGATAAAACTCACAGACAATTTTTCTCGTTCAGCGAGAAAAGACATAAGAAATCCCTCGGTGAAATACTTTTGAAAAACGTCCTTTTGCCGTTTTGCCCACGTGGTAAGCAACAGTCTTCCAGTTTCATTCAGAAACTGCGAGTTTTCTTCTGTCATCCATTGAGTGCCAATTTCAAAGATAGATCTGTTTTGATCTTCTGGTACATTGTTGCTAGTTTTTGAGACGAGTTGTTGAACTAAAGACTTCTTGACATTTTCAGGATGATTTGAAGCCACAATTCCCCTTAAAATCTGGTCCATGGTGGCAGCAAAACCTACAAAAACTGTATTCGTTCACTGATATCTTCGCCGTCAGTTTGTGCTGACAACATACAAGTATATACCCGGATCACCCGGATGTGGCGTGGCCTAAAGAGGTCTGGGGGAGATTGTCTTAATCAATACACCGGAAGTGAATGTGCAAATGAACATTATGAACATCCGGATGCCCCTGAGGTGAAGCATCACAAGAAATCAATCGGCAGGATAACCATCCACCACAAGGCTAAAGAAAATCGAATAGTTTCGAGTGCAATTTGGAGTAAATGGAATTGGCACTTGTAAGTATGGCAGCGAGGCTTAGAGGACACAGACAAAGGAAATTGAATGACCATGTTTATTCATTTCTTTTGTTTGTGTCCTCTAAGCCTCACTATCAAGCTGAATTTTAATATATCGAAAGAAGCCTATTCGAAACTAGTTTCAATCTTTTAGATCAACACTTTTTACAGACTTTGATTTTTGAATTTTTTACATTTCTTAATGATATTTTTATTTATTTATTTATTTATTTATTTATTTAAGTACAGGACCCTTTCGATAACAGTTCTTTCTGTTAGAACTGATAGGTTATCCTGTTTAAATATTCGCATTACTGGGAAGTCACAAGCCCGTAGAGCAAGTGCATTCGCAGTCTGAAAAAAAATATATAAGTAGTTAAATTTATTGCAAACTATACGAAAAAGATCATATCATTTGGTGGTCTTTGATCACTTTTTGATGATATAAATATAATTAAATTTCAGCGTTCCGCACTGCTTTCGCATGTTGAAATTTTTACAAGGATATTATTGCACGAGTCTTGCGCGAGTATTAATTGCAGGGGGCACTCGGGGACCTCTTCAGGGGGTTGACCGGGCCGGGTACTTGAGAATTTTCCCGCCTGCCCGTACCGCGTGGGGAGTAACTTTTTATTTATAAAGCCATTTATAGTCATTTTAGTCAGTGCACTTCAATCAGTACTGTTCAACTCTATTTTCAGGATCACTTTAATAGAGTGAACCCAATATCTGGATCCTGTTAATTTTTCTGACATCCTCTTCTGGCGCCACAAAATCGGGCGGAACAAAGGCCTGCTGACTAAATAATAAAACCATATCAATCCATCTTGAGGGCCCTTGAAAACACACAGTTATCTTCAATTTTTGACTCTCCACGCCAAAGCGTCTTTCATCATTCAACCTGCGATTTGTTTGTCAATATCTAAACAGATTAAAAGACAGTGAGGTCGTGGACAAACCCCAGTTCAAATTGAAAGGTTTAAGGCAATATTTACACTTCAACACCCTTGACGCTGTTTGTGATCACTGTGTTAGCCAAGCGCTTGTATAAGAAGGGTCGCAACTAATTAGCCAATCATATCTCGAGTTTCAAAATTAAACTTTTCAATCAAGGTGTACGATTTCTATTATCACATAAATTAACAAACCCCTGAGATGGAACAAGGCTGGTGTGAGAACCTCCTTTATTGTATTCTTATGATAAAGAGATTTATAGCGACGACGTTAATCAGGTAGCAAAGAGCTGAGATTGTTAATTTTGAACTAATTTTAAGACGCCAAACAGTGATAATCCTTGTGGAAGATGCCTCAGGGCTGATATCTCGGCATATCGGGCGCACTGGGGCAGAACAGTAAATGACAACTTATCAAAAACATATCACGAATTTCATCCATATAATGGCTATCTGTTCCCTGGGGACCCGGTGGCTAGCAGAGCAAACCGTCGAATCATCCGCGTGTATGGAATTTCGGACGTTGACAATGTCTTGTGGATTTGCTATGCAAGCGTGGAAGCATGTTTAACATTCTTTTTATGAACTGTGCTGTTGTGAGGAACAACGAGAGTTGATTTATGGCACGGAGTGGCCAAGAGTGCAGACCTTTCTACTGCCGAGAATGGGTCTACGAAAAAATCCTTGCTTGCTTGGAACGAAGAAAACAACAGGAGGATACCAAAACGAAGGGAGCTTTTGTTCTTGGAGGGCCTGGCTCCGGCAAAACGACAATTTTGCGTGAACTTGTATCTCCAACCGCCAAGAAAGGCGTTCAGGTGGAACTTTCGAAGAAAGTTGTTGCTTACCACTTTTGCCAAGCCCAGAATGCGCTTTCTGTTTCCGTGGCGGACTTTATTTCAAGTCTTGCAAAGCAACTTGCTAAAGCAGAAGAGCTGAAACCGTACGCTGTCAAATACAGCGACCCCCAAATTCAAAATCACCTGAAAAGTGAACAGTGTATTCGAAACCCCGATCGTTCTTTCAAAGAAGGAATTTTGCTTCCTTTAAATTCGCTGTCTCCACCCCAAGATATCTTCTTAGTTGTGGTGGACGCCATTGATGAATCGTTCCTACATTCTTTCGATTCCGGTGTTGCATCTGGCAGTCGAACTGTTGCCGAATTGATGGCCACCCATCATGACTTGCTACCTCCTTGGTTGTTTCTTGTTGTAAGTGCGAGAAAACAGTCGAAAACCGTTACAAGGATGTTCACCGGATTCCGAAAGTTAACTTTAGATGATCTTCGGAAAGCACATGTTGTCAAAGACATTCAACAGTACATTTTAAATCGCTTGGATGACGAACCCAGTTTGAGAAAACACTTGACACGGGAGACGGCTGAAGCTTTTAACCAGCTGCATATCAAGAGTAATGGTTGTCTTCTCTATCTTGAGAAACTGTTGGATGGGGTGAAAGATGAATTCTTCACCCTGGATGAGACCCAAGACATTCCAGGAACATTGTCTGGCCTTTACTTATGGCTTTGCAATAGGCTGTTCACAGAAGAACAAGTGGAAAAGATTCGCTCAGTGTTGAATGTTGTGTTAGCAGCTCAAAGGCCACTAACTGATTCTGAAATGTTTCAAGCAGTCTGGACAAAAGATACAGAACTGACAACAGAAGGGTTTTTGGAAACCCTTGACCTCATGTCACACCATTTTCTTACTGATAACAGTGGTGCAAAGAGCATCTCTCACCTATCTTTTGCAGAGTGGCTCTTGGATGCAAAGCACTGCACCGCGAAGTTTCAATGCAATCCTGCAGATGGGCATGCGATGTTAGCCTTGCACTACACCCAACTCTCTCAAAGACAACAGCTTGCACATCCTCACCAGCTTGCTTTTCATTTGAGTCGGGCATCTTTCAGGGAGTTTTTCACCCAAGATCACCTTGCACTGTGGCTTCTCTGGAGTGGAACACAAGTCACAGACATCCAGCTTAACACAGATGCACTAAACCAAGAGGTTGCTCAACTTTTGCTTGATGCTGGTGCTAAAGTTAGTGAGCTTGAGGAGCAAGCTTCCCTGCTTCCTTTTGCACCAGAGACAGAAGATTCAATTAAGGCTTTACTAGAGAAAGGAACATCAGTGGATCGTGTTGATAGTTCTGGTCGTACATTGTTGTGTAATGCTGCATTTAATGGAAATGTTGATGTAGTACGACTTCTAATTAAACATGGTGCAAATGTTAACTTCTCTGACACTTCTGGACAGTCTCCGTTAATGCTAGCATCAAGACAAGGACACAGTGAAATTGCATATCTCCTTGTGAACTGTGGTGCATCAGTAGATCATTGCGCTGATGATGGATGCACTGCATTAAGGGCAGCGGCTTCTGGAGGGCACTCTGATGTTGTCTCAGTTCTTCTGGATCACTCAGCACAAGTAGACCTGGCTGATGATGATCAGCGGACTGCTATGCGCGGAGCATCATGGGGTGGACACAGTGATGTTGTTTTGCAGCTCCTTCAGCATGGAGCTGATCCAAATCTTGCTGATAAAGAGGGACGGACAGCACTAATAGCTGGTGCTTACATGGGTCATAACAAAGTTGTAGAAATACTACTTGATTACAAAGCAGGAATCAATCATGCAGACAATGATGGCAGAACTGCTTTAGCAGTGACAGTTCTTTGTGTTTCAGCAAGTGAAAACCATGAAGCTGTTGTGGATCTTCTTCTAAAGCGTGGAGCAGAGGTGGACCATCCTGATTTTGATGGCTTAACACCACTTTGTGTTGCTGCCCTTGAGGGCTATTACAATGTTGCCAAGTTGTTAATAAAAGCTGGGGCAGATACTGGCCATTGGGACAGGAATGGACGGACACCCCTGTTTGCCGCAGCGGCTAATGGCCACTGTGACATAGTGGATTTGCTTCTTGAAACAGCAGAAGGTACTTATGGTTACCTGTTTTTCTGAAATGATGAGATTAATCTTTTTTGTACAGGAGAAAAATGTCACTTCATTGTGACATTTTTGTGCAATATGTATTTGCTGGCAGAGTTCCTTATTCAACCTCAAAGTTAGTGAAGTGAGTTATATAGCTAACATGTCAGTAAATGCTTGTGCTTGTTTACAGCCAGGATTTGAAATGTGGGCATTCAAAACTCTCAGTGGGGCTGTAAAGGAGTTACTCGCTGTGTGACTTTAACTTAAACCAAACCGGGTCAAAGAAAACTGGCCAATGAAAACTTATTCTTTGATTTAGAACAATGATGAAAATCTTTTGTGATAGCTCTGAACAAGTTGGTGTCTGGAGTGGGTGTGCTTGGTGACCCATCTAGTTAAAAGTAGGTTGATTGTCATTTACATGTACACCAGGATATCTGATTTCCCCCATTTCACATGCCTGTATAATGAATTTGAATGTATTTATGGGAAAATTAAACTTTGATTGTTGCGTTCTTGTTTCAGATGGTAAGCCAGATCCGTCTGCTTGGGCATCGCCTAAGTTTTCAATGTTCCGGGCTGACCACAGTGGCTGGAACCCATTGATGGTGGCTGCAAATCAAGGTAGCATTCAGGGCTGTAGTTAAGGACAATAACCCATGACACCTGTTGCGCTTGAGTATTATATATTAAGTGAATTTGTTCGTTGTTGGTATAATTCACTAACAAAGCAACAAATGCGTTACAGATGTTAAGATGATTCAAAACTTCATGATAGCCCTTGCATATCTGGGAGAGATGTGCTCTACCTACATAGTATCCTTAGGCTATCAAATTGTCTCTCTCTTCTATTTGGGTGACAGAAGTTGCATTACGTAGAACTGGTTCACTCCGTACCATAAAGTAACTGGTAGCGTGGCTGCCTCCTCTGGATAGGATGCTGTTTTATCATTGCCTGATTTCAAACCGTGAAGGACTAGGTATGAGTGTGTAAATTATGGGATTAGTAACTATTGATCCCCAAGTCAGAAAGAGCACACAGAGATTCACAAAACCCCCGAGTTTGGTGTTAATCAGGCTAGTTTTTACTGAGATACAGCGATTTAAAAACTTCAAAATTAACAAAGAAATGTATGGCCATCCAGGCGTTTTGTCGGACAGCGTCTGGATGGCCATACATTTCATTGTAAATTTTGACATTTTCAAATGGCTGTATCTTTCTTACTATTGGGTCTATTTACACCAAACTTGGGGATTTTGTAAAACTTTGTTTGCACTTTATGACTATGTGGATCAATAGTTGCCAATCCCATAATTTACACACTCGTACCTAGTCTTTCACAGTTTGAAATCAGGCAAAAGTTTCTTCCACCTCGGGCTGCTCAAACGTATAGCAATTAGTGATGGAGAGCGGCACTACCCCGAACTAGCAATCAAACCTGGACTGCAAAATGGGGGAAAATAATTTGGTTTTATTCAGCTGTGTTGATAATTTGAATTGGACCCCATAAAGAGATTCGAAAGCTGATGTTTCAAGTATTAGCTCTTTGTCGGAGCAAATCAAGAAATTGTGGGTGGTGTGGTTCAGGGTATATACAAAAAGATGGAGCTAAAGCTATTGTTTGGTGCATGGTAATGTGAAAAACGACAGAGAAGGTCGTTTTTCATGTTTCCCCTTTACTGCAAAATGAGTCTAACATGCTAAAATTAGCAGCCATCCCCTTGCTTGGTCATGTTTTTCATGGTTGACTTATCGATTTCTGTTGTTTCATGGCACCCATTTAGAACTTATCAAAAGTTAACAAACACTAATTAATAGATATCATAGGTTAAACCACAGAAGATGTAACTTAAGGAGACTTTGCTAAAAGAAAGTCTCTTGGTGGCTAGAGAGGACAAAATCATTGATCAGAAGCAAAAGAAGTGATATTTGTTAAAGCCAAGACTTTATTAATAATAATTTTTTTCATGTATTACAGTCTCTTATGTCTTGGTGTGTAGTAATTAAACATTCATTTTGATTTATAGGTCACAAAGATGCAGTAGTGTCACTCATTGAAGCAAGTCTTGATATCAATGCTCTAGATCCCGATGGGAGGTCTGCATTGATGTTAGCAGCACAGGAAGGCCATGTTGATGCAGTGTCTGCACTTATTGAGCATGGTGCACCTATTGAACAGGCTTCCTCTGATGGGCGCACAGCATTGCATTTTTCAGCAATTGAAGGGCATGAAGCATGTGTCCAACATTTAGTCAGTCTTGGAGCAGACATCAACCACCAGGACAGTCTTGGAAGGACACCTCTCTTTGCTGTTTCCATCGAAGAGAATAAACAGATGGTTGAAGTTTTGTTAGATCTTGGTGCCTTTGTTGACAGCAGAGACATGGAAGGACGGACTCCACTCCATGCTGTAGCATGGAAGGGGTCTTATGAGTTGGTGGAACTTTTCCTTGACAGAGGAGCAGAAATAAATCATGCAGATTCTGAAGGACGCACAGCTTTAATGTCAGCAGCATGGAAGGGCCATGTCTCTACAGTACAGTTGTTGATCCAAAAGGGTGCAAAGGTGGACAAAATGTCTCTGGAAGGTGCGACTGCACTTTGTATTGCGTCTCAGGAAGGACATGATGAAGTTGTTCAGATTCTGCTTGAGCATGATGCTGACATGAATCATGCAGACAAGCTCGGAAGAACTCCAATGCAAGTGGCTTCTGAAGCTGGTGAGTAAGTTTTTTGTACATGTATTAAAGGCCTGATAATCTTTTGTAAACTTTTGCCTCTTGACCTGGCTTTTGAGTTAATTTGGCCTTTGAAATTTTGATTCCTGTAGTGTGACCAATTATTGTGCACTTGCAGAAATGAAGGCTTTGTCTTTTCATATAGTTACATGTAATTTATTAAATGTTTGATTCTTCTTGGAATGGTTTGGTACTTGTACAATGGATATGGAATTCTCCCACTCTCAAGAAATAACCTTCAGTTAACTCTTTCATTGCTACGCCATAAGTTTCTTTATGAAATGCTTGATTGGGCTATTGAATAACAGTGAGAGAAGAAGAAAGAAAAGCAGAGGTAATTGTTTTTAGGGAGGTTGTGGAGGTTACAACAACAATTATTATAATTATTATTGTAACCTTCACAATCTCTTACAAAAAACAAGGACCTGTCCCCCTCTCTCCTAATTAAAAAATTTTATACCCCCCCCCCCCAACAAAGTTTGCACTGCCTTACCGAGAGTCTTACCATCTTTCAAGGTTGAAATGCCCAAAATGCTTGAAATGCTTCAATGGCTTTTAACAAGTGGATTCCAGTGTTATAATTCATTGCACATTTATTGCTAAAGAGCTGCGAAATATTGTTTTGCTAGGTTTGGTCATTGCTTCTCATTAAGGAAGCATGGCCGATTGGTTAGAGCGCTGGATGTGAAATCTGTAGGTCGCAGGTTCAAATCCTGTTCTGACCGCTAGCTGATGTTGTTCTTGGTAGCCCCAAGTTCTACTTGGCTGTGCTAGTAAATAGCCAACTAGTCTGCCTCCCACCAGTTGGGATTCTTAACCTAGTTATGTTTATTTGAATATCTATTTATCATTAGTTTGTTGACATTGGCCCTGAAAATCCCCAATGGGGAGTAACCAATTACGTATACATTTTTTTTTACACATAATTCCAGGTCACACAAGAGTAACAAAGGTCCTGGAGGCTTTCAGTGTGATGAGATTAAATGATGGAAACTTCACCAGCACTTTAAAGAGAAAGCTGTCTTCAGCACAATCAGAGAGCAGCAGCACAGTGTCGAACAGTAGCCTCGCAGAAAAGCCTCAAAGATCAGACAGTGTGTCATCCTCAAACAGCTCTGAATCTCCAGCTGCCTCAAGAAGAGAACTTCAAGTGCCAGGTTCAACTCTTCAACTTGGACCAAATGGAGAAATTTTAGAAGAAAGGCGCTACTCTGCCAGCTTTCGCGATCTTCACACTGTTCAGCCCATCAAGGAGCCATGGAGTTCTGCCTGTCCACCGTACACGTCAGAACTGGATGTTACGAAACCACCTCCATACACAGAAAAGCCTGTTAGAACATCTCTTGTTGAAGATGATGTTGCAACCAAGCCTTCTCCAACTGGTAAACACAAGCAGTTTTCCTTGCTTCATAAGATGAAGCAAAAAGGGAAGAGTGCATTTACTTCTAGTGGTTCTCATGGTCAGGACAAACGTGGAAAGGCCAAAGGTCAGGGTGAAAAGCGTAGGTTTTTCTCTGGTATCAAGCAGCTAGGTGTAAGCTCATCATATGGGGCTAGCTCATCAAAATCCAGAGAAGGAAAAACTACAAACTCAAAAAGCTCGAGTGAGTCACTGGAAACTAAAATATAATTTTTGATGACTTTGGAAAAGTTGTGAAGTATCTATGTCACTATGACATATTCTTTATACAATGTATTATATAACTAAGCAGTGATTTGTTAACTTTAAATATTTCAATTCTGAGCTACCAAATGCTGAGTTCCTGGAGCTTGTCTTTTTAGGCTAATAGGCAGACTCCACAATGAATTAATTTGGGAAAAAATGTGCTTCAGTCAACATATATTTAAGTCAAATTGCCTTCTCAGCTAATCTGAATGAAACCATTAATATAAGATGTCACTTGTTTTCTTGCAAAATGAACTTATTTTCATATGAAGAGACGCAGTCAAAGACACTTTTCCAGTGAAGTCAAAGCCACTGTGTTTTAAGATGATTTCAAGTTTTATTGTCACTACTATTTATCAGTTAACTGTTTTTCTTCAAAGAGAGTCCGAAATATTAGGCAGCTGTTTTTAATTTGAAAAGAATTGATTGAAAAAGCTATCTTGCCCAACATATTTAACAGATTTTGTGTGGATACCTGTGGTATCACCCACTATTGTCATTGGCTTGTGTTTTTTAATGCAAACTAGTATCCCACACATGTACCCTTTGGGTACCTATTTTTTACAGAGACATCTATCTCAACTGGGCAGTTTCTAGGAGATTCCATTGGTCTGATGGTAATCCAACTAATGCATGTACCGTGTATGGCGTGTCTTGGCTACAGTTGTTTTGGATTTTTTTGCCATAACTCTTTTCAACTTAAGGATAACATCACAAAGTAGAGCTAAAATTTGTATTATTTTTTGGAAAGAAGCATGATGGTATTTTAATCAAGATACTACTTTTCTATGTAATAGTCTGCAAGCTCAGGGTTTCCTTCTGATTGGTTCAGTAAAACCATGGTATTAATAGACCCCAAGGGACTGTGATAGGGCGTTCTTGCCAAAAGAGTTCTGTTCCAAACATGTTACTTCTAGTAGCATTAACCAAAGGTCACTCGAGCATAATATAAGAGTTTGTATATAGAAGTGTGGCTGAAATTAAGAAGTTTAAGACATCTTCTTATTTCCATACATACTCTTATGTTATGCTTGAGTGACCTTGCTTTGGCTGGTATAAAGAACACTGTTCCCAATATGGGTCTTTGTTATATAGGGGTTTGTTATATCTGGGTTTCACTTTGGTATGAGAGTTACTTAATGAGAGTCAAAAGCATATAAACCAAGCGGCTGATATATTGAATATTGTTCCACTTTTTGGAAATAATGCACAAGGATTTGTCCCTGTTATTTCAAGCCCAATGATTGATAGAAATTGTTCAATCCCACCCTTCACTGTTTCCTCTAACTAACCTTTTCTAGGAATCCTGTAGGCCTGTGTTACAGCTAACTTTCAGACTTGTGTAGTTGTCTGTAGGATAAGCATCTTCTGGCTTCAATTGCGACAGCCCGTACGCGTTGCCTTTTAAATTCATTATTTGGTCTTTAAAGGCTGTTGTTTCATAACTACATGTATAAGACTGAATAAACATTCCTAATTTATTTTTGCCAGCCTTTTACTTGTAAATAGGCCATGGTAGTTCAAACAAATGCAGAATATCTGTCTGTTGTTTAGAGTGTCCATTAGGCATGTATTTACTTATTGAAGTTGTTGACTATTTTTGTACTCTGTTACCAGCAAGGAATTTAAAACCACAGTTATTAATAACAAATGGCTGCAGTTACAGCAGCAAACAAAAGCCTTTATTTATAACATGTATGGTATATGGAATTATCAATGCAAAAATCAGCAAATATCAAAGCAGGAAAAGACTATATTTTCGCTGGTAGAGTTTGCTTTGTAATTTGCTCAGAGAATGATGTTTTTAAATATAATTATTGATATTTTTAGAAACGTTTGTATAAAATTGAGTTTCTAGACATGGTAAAGCTGACATAGTTTAGGTCATTTTTTGTTATCATTATTTGCTTTTTCTGTTGCTGTTGTTTTTTTGATAGCTTATTTTTAAATCGATTCAAGGGTGGATTATTACCCATCCTTAATACTAAGGATCATTAAGTTTTTTTTTTTCCAAATGAAAGGTCATTTATTGATGAAGCATTAGGTAATTATCAAATATAAAATTGAATACTGAATTTAAACATTTATTGGTAGATAGTAATGGCTCTGTAACGTGATACATATTAAGAAGCTTTTTTTGTCAAATGTTCCTATTAATAAAATAAAGGTTTTCAGCTTGAAGTAGTGAGGTATTGTTGAATCCCAACAAAACATAATATACCCTTTGGAAACCCCTGTCATATAACCTTTTCAAGGGTGGATCCAGGATTTTGAAATGGGGGGTGAATTTTTTGTAATAATGTCAGAGAAATCAAATATTATTTCAATATTTGAGAGATGAAAATTCACCCATTTCACCTCCCCTGGATCCGTGCCTGCTTTTCAAATATGAAACAAGAAAAAGTGTAAGCCAGGAATGGAAAGGTGTGAAAAAATTAGTAAAATTGCCAATGTTGGGACCGCTGATTCTAAATGAGAATAGCACAATTTTGATATACTAAAATTCAGCCTAAAAAGTCGACCTCAACAAGAGGCTCCGGGGAATAAACCCAACAAACTCTGTTGTTATTCCCCCGGAGCCTCTGGCTGAGGTTTAATGTTTTAGGCTGAATTTTAAATATCAAAACTTTTTTTTCCTTATTAAGACCTGTCAGTTACAGATAAACCTCAATGGTCTGAAAGCTCAAACCTTACGGTCGAGGTTCTTGAAACCATGGCCCTGTTTCAGACCAGAAATGCATCTCTCTTTTTGGAAAATAGTTCCGTACTTGCTGTATTTTGGCCAAGGCGAGGACTTCAAGCTAACCACGGAACTGTCCGAAAAAGTGCAATATTCCCACAACCAGACAATCAAAAACGGCTTAAATGAAGCAATACTACTTATATGAATAAAAGAAGCTTTATTTTCAAGATAAAATTTTGTGTCTTTCAAGTAACCATGAATTATTTCTGTTTGAAGGTGATTCGGATTTTCAACACAAAACCAGTAAAAATATCCCATTTTAAGAGCCTTCCTGACGTGTAAACGAGCACGTTGACCCCATTTTTTTATTGGATTTTTTAATGTTCATATCATGAATGTTAACTATGCCAAGTTTCAAAAAAAAGTTTGATAATAGAACAATTTCAAGGGAATTACTTTAATTGTCCATATATTGTCTGTCAATTTGGCTAGGCTGTGTAGACGGACGTCTACGCGCGGTTCGCGGGAAAAAATTATAAACAAATCTAATGAAATTTAAAAAAATTATCTGAGCGACTACATCCTTTAAACTGAGTAAATACAATCTTATACCCAGTAACGTTTAACGTTTTGATTCACAAATTGTGCAAAATCAAACTTTCGAAAAAGTTATTTGCCATCGGATTCCCGTACAAACACTGTATTTCGTAAAAGGCCCTGGGAACGAGGTTGTCTATGTCCCACGGATCCTACATTCAAGTTACATGAAGGTTCTGATGGATTTCGTGGGAGTTTCAAAACATCAAAGATGGCGACCTCGTCTGCAACTTTTCCGTCCCTCCTTCCGCGTGTCGCTGACGATCTTTGGTTCACGTTGGAAAAGAAATCAGACGACGACGCTGCTTTAGCTAAAGAAGAAGAAGAATACGCTGCCTCGGTGAGTGCGTGTGTTTTTTTAGCATTTTTATTTTTAGCTCATAAGTCATGCAAGGCGTTACAAATCGATATTTTCGATACTCGATAAATATCGATAAAAATCGATCAGTTTGGATACTAATTAAGTGATTATTATCGAAAATCGATAAAAATCGATCGCAAAAGCTGGTGTGATTATCGATTTCGATCGATTATTTAAATTAAGTTCGATTTCTATCGATTTCTATGGATTTTTATCAATTTCTAACAATTTTTATCGAAAGAATACATTGTTCCTCCTCGCGTCCGCCAGCTTGGATTTGAGAGCCGTAAAGCTCCTTAAAATGAGTTTAAAGCTGATCTCCAGTCCGTACTGCGCACTCTCGAGAGTTTGTTTACGTTTTTTGTTTTGTTTCATGTAAGACGTCACAAAATGTGAACATTTCGCAACTACTTACATGAAGTAAATTCGAAGTTTAAAAACAACCGCCATTATGGATGCGAAGTGGTCAAAGCTTAATGCTTTGTTCTTTCTCATATCACTTGATGAAACAACTTTACAGCTGTAAAACTCAATGAAACTGTTGGAAAAATAATTTGAAAGGCCTCAAAGATAAGGTATGTGATTTTTAACGAATAACATCGATTCACATTCCATTGAGTGCGCCGTTTTAGTGTTTATAAACATGAGGGTACTGAGACTGCGCAGTACGGACTGGAAATCATCTTTAAAGATCGTAGTAGTCGGATATAAAATTAAGAGACATATAAGTAAGTTAGCAGAAGCTAGGTAGGTAACAGGGAGCCAGTTGAACAGTCTCTTAAACATGTTGTTTCAAATTGAGCAGCCTTAGACATCCACCCCTTTAACTAAATAAGATTAAAAGTTTTAATCTTTTTAACACAAGACAACAATATACTCTCAAGCTGTGATCAAGCAGCTGGAAGTAGAAATGAACCAGTGAAATACTGATCTTGTGACTAAGTGATGTAACGTGAGGCATAAGGCACTGGGAACAAGTGATACAGGATTAGGAGGGGCGAAAATTCAGCCCACTTCAATACACCAGAGTATACTTAACCAGGAGCCCATCCTGACTTAACAACACGCCCATGAGACCAAATAGCTCGCTGATGTTCTTTAATAGCGCTCTGAGTAACTTAAGTGCTTCAGTTTAGAACTGCGAAGAAGATTCTTGCACTACAACTGTGTAGTCGGTGTGCTACAGGTTTCCTTCAGATTTTTGTGCTGCCCTTTGTCCGGGGGGGGGGGGGGGGGGGTACTTGACCAATGTTTGGGTACAGGGGTGCCGCCGAGGGTTTGAGATCCTGACCCTGTTTAGGACAAAAATACGCTGAAAACCCTACCCTGTGTAGGACAACAACCTCCATTTTAAGACCCTGTTTAGGACAAGCGACAAAATGCACACTCGCTGGTTTTACAGGAATTTACACTGTTTAATAAGTCATTCAAATTAAAGAAATCATGCTCGACGCGTCTAAAACCACGGTTGTTGCGTCTCTTCACTTGAACTAAACAAAAAGCCGTCAAGCATTAAGCTCTAGATTAGCCGGTCAAAATGTCGTCATTGCATCTATAGAAGGGCGATCTTTTTAATAGCAAATAAAAGAGGAATGATTTCTTCAACTTTTTTTGATAATGAATAAGAGGAACTTATTTTTGAGGTTAATTTTATTTTGATAAAAGCACTAATGGAACTTTTACAGAGAAAAATATCCCTACACGATATATATACCAGCGGGATCCCTCATGTCTGCACGACACAGTAACATCTCTCTTTCATCGCGTTATCCAAGACAAAGAAACTAGACCTACCATATGTTGGTTTACTCAGTTGATATTGCGCAAATCAGGCAAAAAAAGCGCCGCTTTTCTGTCGCTCGATGGTACGCTCTTTCAACTTCTCGCAGGCTCCGGATCGCAGGCCAAGAAAAGAGACTGCTCGCAGACTGGGTTAAAGTCTCTCGGGCTTGTAATACCATACCCTGTTTAGGACAGAAGCAAGTCGAATTGTATACCCTGTTTAGGACAGCGAGGCCAAAAAACCATACCCTATCCAGCGGCACGTCCCCATATAGCCCAAATAAGGGAGTACCCCCCCCCGGGCCTTTGTCGAACTTTGGACCCTTCTCCATATATTTCGACGGTCCATATATGTGCTAATATATGCTGTCAAACAGCGTCAAACACTATCAAATGACACTGGCTTTATCAGGAACTAGAGGAGGTTACGGTAGGATACAGTTGTTATTTGTCGTTTGATTTTGAATCCGGATTTTCATTCCGATATTTGTTAAGCTTACACTGAATTGGATCTACTCTAGTAATCGATCAAAATCGTTCTTCTGTTTCCAAAATCGTGTGATTATCGATATTTATCGTTTATTTTAACTAATCGATTGATCAGAATCAATTAATATCGAGTAATATCGATATATCGATTAGCTTTTCGATCATCGATTTTGATCGATTTGTAACGCCCCGAGTCATGCCATGGTAAAGCTGGTAAAGCAAGTGACGGAGTATCTGTTCTGTTCAGAATTTTCCGAACCAAGCATTGGCAAATTAAAAGATCTTTGTGTTATTGAAAATCATTTTCTAACAACTCCTTTAAAATCTACAACCACGGACAAAAGTGTTGGTAAGAGAAAAGGAAGCAATGAAATAAAGCTTGACTGTACCATTTTATAATCTAATAAACTAATATGTGGAAATCTTTGATCTCAGCTTCGATATATTGGAAGCCTTTGCGATGAGCTACAGAATCTTGTCTTCTTTGAGTGTTTCTGTTTTGTAATGTAAATCTTTGAGGTCGGAATCTCAAATTTTCAAAGAAATTTCTTGGCCTCTCGGCGAGTCTCCAATTTCACCATTCATCACCCCTTTGCATATATACTAAGTGATATTTCTGTGGTAGCTGAAGAAGATCCTGGATAAGGGCAGTGACATTCTTCCAATCGGTACCACCAAAACCAAAGACAAGCAAGAGGTAAGCTTATATGGATATTCACTTTTTTATATAAAGGCAAATAACTGTTGCATTTTGATTGGTTCTTACTGACGATCTATTGGAAGAAAGACATACACATGATGTCAGAATTTAACTTTAACCACATGTTGACATCATCTCTGATCTATTGCTGAACAGGTGCATGGCAACATGGAACCTATATGCTACATGAAAACTTCATCTACCTATTCAAACTAACCTTCTAACAGGCAATACCAATTAATAAAAATAGGTCATGGAAAATGAGTCAATAAAATCAACAATTTTATTTTAATTTTATTGATTGTGTTAAAAAAATAAATAGGAAGTGATTATCACACTTTAGGACTTCTAATGATTTTTATTGATTTCTGTTGATGATGAACAATGGATTGCGCCAGGAGCCCATTGCCCACTCTGGCTTACATTCAACAATGGCCCAGCATGTCAAAACGTATTGTAGAAAGTTTATCTTGTTCCAATGTGCGGTTCCAGAAAACATCCATACTCCCCCCACAGAAGGGACTGGAATTTCCTAGGGGGCGGGGGCTCTGTAAGGTCAAAAAATTCAAAGAAATGTATGAAGCTTAATTGGAATTTCCAAATGGGTGGGGGGGGGGGGGGGGTCATTAAAAAAATCCCTTCAGTGGGAGGTATGGATATTTTCTGGAATTACACAATATAAATATAGTTGACAAGTTGAAGTTCCCATAAGTTTACAGTCAAACTAAGTGAAGCGTACCCCTCAAGATTGCCTTAATGAACTGATTTTTTGAAACTTGAACCCGCTAGTCATTTCAAGAATGCAATAGTGAATTGATTATTCGAATATTGAACTTGCTTGCTCGATCCAAGAATATGGCTAAAATCAATTCACTCTTGTGACTAGTAGGTTTGAAACCTACTCGTCTTTTCTAGAATGCAATAGTGAAATGATTTTTCGAAAACGGAACCCGTTAGCCGTATTCTTGGATCGAACAAGCGAGTTCAATATTCGAATAATCAATTCATTATTGCATTATTGAAACGACTAGTGGGTTGAAGTTTCAAATAATCAGTTCATTAATGCAATCTTGAGGGGTATGCTTCACTTAGTTTTACTATAAGAGTTTCGACTCTTTGATGAAATTTTAAATTTTTTTTAAAATAACTCCCTCTTTCCTATATTGCCAAATGGTATTCCTAACGTCACTTGCTGTAGTATTGGTTTACTAGCATAGCATGGTACAGCACGTTTAGTCAAATGTTGCTAAGCATTGTGATTTATGTTTTCTACATACAAACCAAACACCAGGGCTAGAGACTAACTTCAGCTTTAGCTTGCTAGCCCAGTGGTTAGTGACAGGTTTTATTCACTAGCCAAAACAAATTTTTCGCTAACCATATACTCTAATATCCATCATCGCATCAAGTCAAGTAAATGCTAGCCTGTGTAGCTGGTAGTATGCTTTGAATGAACAACTGGCAAGCACAAAGTTTTGGCACCCTTGATTCTCACCGAACTTCTGTCAAAACTTCTGAACTGTTGTGCCAAAAAACATTCTTTTCTTTCAAAATACCGATTGACGATTTTCAACAATAAAATAATTTGTTCCACCATAACTCTATGCATTGCAAACATAGGCATCAATGTCACAATTATAGGTGTGGCACAACAATGAAAACCCAAGTTTTTGCTACCCTATGAAATTCTCACACAACTTCGCAACTCGCTGTGGAAAAACATTCCTCTCTTTCAAAATGCTGATTCACGATTTCTCATGAACACAGTAATTTGTTCCATCTTAACTTTATTCACAAATTGCAAACATATGCATCAATATTACATACTAATTAGGTATCATTCAAATTTTCGAACAATTACAAATTTTTTAACTTTTTCAAAACGTACGTGACCTCCAGATGCTGCGTACATGAAACATGATCCCTAGAGCTCCACGTGATTTCATGCATTACTAATCATTAGTGCAAGCAGTTTGTTTGTCGTTCTTTGCTTTTACTAAGGGAAAAAACAACAAAAAAGTCGATCATTCTTTTGCATTTTAGTAATTTAAAGTTCTTGTTTGGGATAATAAATTATATATGATATTTATTTTTGCCAATGTTTTAAATTCTGCACGCTCTGACTCAATTTCGTTTTGTGAATTGGTTTCCTTTGGGCCTCCAGTGCTCACATATTTTCACTAGCCAAAATAGCTAGTGAAAAACAAAAACCACTCGCCAAAATGGATTTTTTACTAGTCTGTAGCTAGTTGGCTACTGTTAGTCTCGAGTCCTGCAAAGTTTTTAATTAGGTTCTCAATGAAATAAACAAAATCAAGTTTATTATTCCACTCAACGTTGCATATTTGATTTTGCTTGATTTTAAATATTGACAGTTTTCATAAATTTTTCTATGGTAACTGAGATAATTAATTTTCATTAACCCATTGACTCCTGGAACTTTTTGCCAAAAATGCATTTTTTGGACATTTTGGTGGTTTTGAGGCTGGATCTCGGCCAAATTAGCTTTAATCTGGTCGAAAATGCATTTGTTGCACGACAGCTAGCCCTTCTTGCCGCTAAAATCGCATTTTACGAACTTTGGGCCTGTGCATGCGCAGAAATCAAAATTTTGGATGAGAGGGTGGCCTACGTCTTTAGGCTTTTCGATTTTTGATGTTTCTTTTTTCCTTTCCTTTTTCTCCTTTTCTTTTCTTTTCGCTTCAGGGATTGACCTTTTACTGGGCTTGCTTGCAGTTAACAAAAATCTGAGAAAGAGTCATCGAAGCAGCCAATTTTTACTGTGGAGAAGTTAGGTGTAGTGGCAGTAAATTTTGCTCTGAGTTTTTCACTCATCTTTTTGAGCATTTTTGTTCATATCTCGGGCGCCATTAAGCTGATCACTCTGATCTAGGCATCATTGGAAAGATCTTTTCCTCCTGCAGAAGTATAGATGATGCCAATTTTGGTCAAAAATGATGACGTCAGAAGTGGAAGAAAGGCCAAGGTTCATCACGGGCGGTTACGGGCGGCACAGGCGTCAATGGGTTAATATTGGTATCACGGGCTAACTGTGATAACTGTCAATGTGTAATTCCAGAAAATATCCATACCTCCCCCACAGAAGGGATTTTTTCTAAGACTCCCCAACCCCTCTGGAAATTCCAATTAAGCTTCATATATTTCTTTAAATTCTTTGGCCTTACAGAACTCCCCACCCCCAGGAGATTCCTTTCCCTTCTGTGGGGGGAGTATAAACATTTTCTGGAACTGCACAATGCATATATTTGAGAAGATCCGGTTGAGATCAGGATAATCGATTTTTCATCTAAGACCACTGGATTACGAGGCATTGAAGGAACCAACAAATCCTTGTCTTGGTAAACTGCAAATCTTAGATCATAAATCCCGATCTGGATCCTCAAGGAATGCACCCCAGGGTAGGGCTATTCTGATTATTTTGTCTTCCTGGGGTGTAGTCTACATGTACAGTGTAAAAATGACAAAAACTTGGTAACTGCAAATTTTGGATTGTAGTTATATTTATCTTAGAAAAATATAAAGGAGTTATAGACTGAGATAATTTTCAGTTTGGGAACTATTCTAAATATTTCAGCCCCCTCATCTCAACACAATTTTAAGTTTTTGCAAAAATCCTTGTTAGAGACTCGATGAAGATGATGATGAGATTGAGGATGATGATGATGATTCAGGTGAGGATATTGAAGATGAAACCGATGACTATGAAAGCCCTGGCACTCCTGATGTGGAGTCTGTTGAAGGAGAGGTAACTATGTGCAGCGATATTAACGATTTAAAGCTTCTCATTACTGTAATAAATATTATCAGTAAGAATACAACTTGTATAAGAAAACAATAAGAGAATTAATTTTAAACTTTGAATTTCCTTTGAGGCATTTAGGGGTAGTATTATTAACTATACATGTACATGCACCCACACAGTTTGAATGTAAGCAAAAACTTTGTGTCCTAACATATTGCTTTCTCTTACTCTGGGTAATTTTTTTTTCCTTATGACATGAAATCAAAAGTGAAAATAATAAAAACCTGTGTGAAAGTAATACAGCATTAGATGACATGTAGATGATGGTCCAACATAGGTTTGGGATGACAGAAATCTAAATTGTGGGATGTGGGACAAAAATAATTGGGCCAGAAAGGAATTTGCTCGTGTTGACAGGTTGGATGTGGGAGTTTAAAAATTGAGATCGGAATAGATGAAAAACAGAAAATCACACCTTTGATGGACCTTGGATAATGTTATTTGCTTTGAATGACTGGACATTTCCTCATTTATATTCACTGCCTTTCCTTACGGTTGTTCCTAGGTAGACATGGAGTCAAGTCTAATTTAGATTGTGTTGCGACATGTTTCGAGAGCAAGGAGGAAAATAATTTACAGTGGATGCCATTATACCTTGCATGTGCTGAAAATAGAAGAAGTGAAGATAGAACACCACTAAGAAAGAGTCCTGCAGCCTATAGTCATCACATAATCTATTGGGCATTAACTGACAGTGTATGAAAATATGTGCACTGATTGGTTTAAAATTGTGTTTGTATAACTCATTAGAAACACCGAATTAGCACAAGCTGTTGATGCAGTGATGCGCCCAAGTAAAGAGAATTTACATTTTGATGATCATCATGGAATTCTCTAAAAGAAATAGAAACATGTTACAGAATGGACACTACCTAATGAAAGGGGGGTGCCTATTTTATATTAATTTGTGGTTTCCCTTAAATTAAGTAGTTGTATAAACATCAAAAATAAAAAAAATAGAAACCATGTTCTCTGTGTTACTATTGCATTGTAGAAACATGATTGGTAGTTTTGGAGGACTTCAAAAAGCTGTGGAAACACTTGCCTGTTGCCTCATGATCCCACATCATCTCTAGTTCTCCCAAACTTCCACTTGTGTTTCTGTGACATGATAAAAACACAGAAACCGTTTCCTATTTGTTAAATAATTAATTAGTTGTTGCCCATATCACAGCTGCGTACTGGCTCTTTGGGTTGTTGTCTAACTTCCAGGAAGCATTGTGCTACTGGCCTTAGACCTTGCGTCAAATCTGATTTTTATAGACAAGGTCATGCAAGGATTTCTGACCCCTCATGTCCATAAAAAGAAAAATCCTCAACTTTGCAAGACTTTGACATTCAGATAATTAAAAAGAAAAACAAAGCATGGAAGTCAAGTTTATAGACTGCAGAGCTTTGTGTACTAGTTTGCCTTAAAGATGTAAAAATACTGGATGGCATGTCTGTGAATGTTAATAGACTCTCAACCGACATGTTGAAGTGATGATTGAGTACTGATCAACAATCAACCATGATACCTTTAGCACACAATTCAGGTCTGCAACACATTATTGCCATTTGTGCCAACCGTACACAACCTGAACATCACTCCAGTTAGGCTAAAAAATGTCCATGTTAACCTGTTTATGGTGTCAGCTCTTGGTGATGGAAATAATAGCACTATTCAGTCTGCAGACTGCATTTTTTAATCACCCCGAATCGCTAAGCGTTTCTGCATCTACTCAACTCTAATATTTGGCCCAGTTATGTTTAATTCTCACTTTCGTAAATTAAATTTCATTTTGCTTAGAGGTTAGAGGTTTTGGTACTCTAAAGGCCAGTGGTGTTGTGTTGATGCAAATATTACAGTAGGCAGTCAATGAAGATGTCAAAATACCAAATGGAAGACAGTATTCACCAAGTTTCAAGGATGTAGCTTGTTTAGAAGACTGAAGACTCTCAGTTAATTTTTGTAATATTCCATATTTGTCTGTAAATTTGGACGGTAGATACTGTTCATGGGAAAAAAAATTACAAACAAATGTATGAAAAACTAACCAAGCATCTTCTAGTAAAGCCAAATCATTCAAGCTTGGTGATTAACAAATTGCACAAAATCACATTGGCTATTCATACAGCACCCGTATGGCAACTTGCATCTGCTTTTGGTATGGCAGTTTGTTTCAAACCAATCACGAGGTACATGGAACAAGATGCACCATGTGAATTAAGTGATGTTCATTAACAATGTATTTTCAAAGAGAAAGCTTACCACACTTCTTGTCTGCCAAGGAACTTCCCATGGTCCTGTTTATCAGCTGATGATATAATATGATCAAGACAAATTTGGAGTGTTTTTTAGATGCATTCAACATGATAAAGACACAGTTAGCTTTCCTCTTGAAGATAAACACGTTATGAATGAACCATGGTTAATAGAAGTCTCTTGTATTACTATAAATGAACATCACATAGTTTATAAGTCATGACACCACAAAAAATGTCCTCACATGGTGCATTTCAAGGTACATGATCGGTTTGTAATAACCCTGCAGAATACAGAGTATTTTTGCAAAGTACAAACGAGTATTTGATACTGGCAACTTGTGTTTAGTTTAACAAAGGTGACGGATCTAACCTGAATCTTACAATGCAAGTTGCTTTGTTTGCAGTCTTTATTTCTTTTGTTTTGCACAAGCTTACATTATCCGTACTCGCAGAAGGAACCCAAAAATGGTTATTGCAAAAGGAAAGCATTCATCTGATATTCATAAACGGGTTAGAGATTCTTTAATAGTTAGTGTTGCTTGTACTAGAGGAATCATGTAATAACAAATAAAAGCGGCTGAATGCTCCATTTAAGGACGTTCGCGCTATTGTTTTCTGCGCAGCCTTACTGCGCACGCAAATTCACATGCCACGTCATCCATGAGAGTGTGCGCTAAGTCAAAATAAACAAATGATAAGGCAGATGGCCATTGCTAGAGCTTTGACTGGATTTAACGATCTTGGACGTTCGGTGACCCCAATTTTTCTTTCGATGGATATTTTCTCTACTGATTTTCTACATTTAGGGAAAAAATGAAAAATCTATCGACTAGAAGTTTAAATTTTTGGCAAAATGCACCATCGAATTCCATTCTTAGTAGCTCTTCGTGCATCTGTGCGGCGGTCTCAAACGCATCTTAAAGGATCGTTGGATGTTGTCCTTCAGTAGCATTTTAAACAAAATAGTTAAAAATTCAATTGAGGCCTTACACTACTGTAAAATTGATGTTAAAATCGTTAAAAACGTTTTTAAACGTTTTTAACGATTTTAACATCAATTTTACAGTAGTGTAAGGCCTCAATTGAATTTTTAACTATTTTGCATCTTAAAGGGTTAAATTTTGTGAAAACATTACTAACATTTGGATTTATTCACACAACAGATCCACTTCTACAAAATATGACTAAGATCATTTGCTTCAGTCGACTCACCTTCGATATTTTTAACTATAAACCCCTGTAGAACGTGCTCAATGATATGCGCCAATTTTTTGAAATCAGTATAGTTTACCACACGCTTTATCTCTGAAACAAAGATGATGACCCCCAAATTGTTTTGCATTTCTGGCACAAGTAACTCATTATCTTCTTGCAGTAAAAATTTAAAAAAATTCTATCGACTGGAAACATTTCACCTGAACGTCCTTAAATTGTATGACATATGCAAGAGTAAGTGGATGATGGATGATGGATGAGCAAGTCAACAATTACAGAGAAATTCAACAAAATCTTGACTCCCATACAAATAGATGCGAGTTGCTGCACCGGTAACCACGGGTTTCGCCCATAACGAATTTCGCCCATGAAGCGTTTCGCCCAGACCAAATGAGACCTCTACTCTACTTTAAAAGCTCTCGGTCCTTTTTTTTTAGTAATTGCAAAGCCGTGTAAGCTGTGGAACTTTTTGTCTATACAATTTTGCACCGATGTTCCACGGATTCTGTTCCATGCGCAAGTGTTTTCAACAGCGTTTAATTTGCTTTAACACAAAACGAACGCGACCTTCTCGAGAAATTAATTAAGTGCTGGAGATGAAAACAAGATCATAGTCACAATTTTTCAATAAACATTTTTAAACCTCTCTTTTCGCTCGGTTCTCAGTGAAAGTGACAACTTGTTCGTTTCAACATGGTCTCAGGACAAGTCACGTTTTCACGGCATTACACAATGTTTGTTCTCGGCATATACCTTTGCGAGTTAACTTTAGTTTTCTTTTCAGATTGCATGGACAAGTGAAAGGGTGATATATTTTTCCACGATGGAAAAATTTCCTTTTAGTTAGTTACTTCTACTTCTGGGCGAAACTCGCTATATCCGCTGCACCGGTACCGCGCAAACGAATAACCGCCACTACAAACACTAATTTCTCACCTCTTTACCTAGCCGTCAAAAACCGTAATGAGGTCTATCTATAACGAACTGGATTCATGCATTGATAAAACAAGTATTTCTTTTAAGAATGTTTTCGTATTTTACCTAAAACAGGAACGATCTGACCTTAATTTTTCCGAAGACATCGCCAATGCCGCTAACAGTTTTGGCGCCTAATTATATATTCATTAAGTAAAACGTCTAAAACACGATCATTCTTGTTGATGTTGACTTTCTTAAGATTTGGTGGCTCCTAAAGGAGCCGTTGTATGAGGAGGTATGTGAGAAGATCTAGTATTCTTGGCTCTGTGAGGAAGTCTTCCCGCCTTTTTTGTCGGTCTTCTTGGGCAACAGAACGGCTTGGATGTTTGGCAATACGCCGCCCTGAGCGATCGTGACTCCGGCAAGAAGCTTGTTCAGTTCCTCATCGTTGCGAACAGCGAGCTGAAGATGCCGAGGGATGATTCTTGATTTCTTGTTGTCGCGAGCAGCGTTGCCCGCCAATTCCAAGATCTCAGCGGAGAGGTACTCAAGAACTGCGGCGAGGTACACGGGAGCTCCAGCGCCAACTCGCTCAGCGTAGTTGCCTTTACGAAGGAGACGGTGGATTCTGCCGACAGGGAATTGCAGTCCAGCTCGGGATGAGCGACTCTTCGATTTGGTTCCCTTTGCCTTGCCTTTTCCGCGTCCAGACATGATTGAATCTAGCACAACTATCGTAAATACTGTAGCAAATACTGTAGCAAATACTGTAGCAAATAAAGTCTGCTCAAAAGGAATTTCAGTTTTATAGCAGTGCCAAGGATCGAAATGCACCAATCAAAATCCTTCTTTTATCTTACGTTCGACCAATGGCAACATTTACATGCTTCCTCAGAGGTTCGCATTAAATTATGCAACTATCACCAGAGAAAAATTACCGTAAAAAGTTCAATTGTGAAAGAATTTAGACTAGAGGCAGGGTTTATAGAGGTAACATATGACACGATACGCGTACACCCGGCACCCGATCACTGTGTTTTACTGTTTTATTTACGGTCGTGTTTCGTTAGAAGGAAGATCGTTATTGCTTTTGCGCCTAAATCTTTTTAATTTCGCAAGGTCATTAATGCGTGCAAAGGTCTCGATATTATACTACGAATAAGAATACGGTAGCAACTATTGTTTTTAAACAATAGTTGTGTATTCCTCGTTCTTCAAAGCACACCGCCACATGGGTATTGTATGGATGAGTTTTAAATTTCTAAGTTTATTTTGGACATTTTGCCCAGATCGAAGGATAAATTAAACTCTCTTTCACATTGTCAGTATTAGCCTGCGTAGCTGGCGAGATTTCGCGCGCGAGTGCTTTTGTTTTGGAAAGCCCGCGAGGGAATATGGCGGTTCCGCCGCCGCTCACGCATCTCGCCAGCTACGCAGGCTACGGCAGTGTCATCAGTATTATGAGTCCTTTCAGTTGAAAATCATCGTGTCGAAAACATCAGCAGACTTTCGCTGCCCTCGACTACCAAGGAGGCATGGATCTTCGTCCAGAGACAAGGAGAGGACGGATTATCAGGTCGAAGGCACTCTACCGCCCGATCTACCGTTACGCCACCTTATTAAAATATATTATCTTTCTGACGTAGCGTAGGAGGCTACGTACAGGTGTGATTCGGTGATTACCTATTCAGTAACAACCTAGCGATATTTTGCTGCATAGCGAGGGAGGGGAAATTTTCCATCTTGCCTTCGCTGAAGCGAAGACAGCGGAAGTACTTTTATTTAAAACACTTTTGCAAGGTAGCCACTGTAACTTGGATAACCGCTGGTCACAGGTGAGAAACAAAATACTGGTATATGGTCTCAAACGAAGAACTTTAACCGCATTCTGGCAGGGACTTTTCGTGCGTGAACTAGCTACACGGGCTACATCATGAGTCGAAGCTAGTTTATCAGTATACGTAATCAGAGTTCTTTCCCTCCTGAGGTATGATAAATTTTTCTCCCCACGTTTTTCAAATATTAGTTCTTTCTCTTTCATTGACTGCGGGCTTCTCATGCCTCTTTTCATTTTCGGTCACTGCTCCAGCTTCAGCTATTCAAAAATGACAACGTAATGGATGTACGCATATTATAAACGATTCTTCGTTTGTTTCCGCTTAGTTGAATT
>JAHPZR010052721.1:40000-53174 GCA_019787425.1 Platygyra sinensis
TCTACTTCTGCTTTCCTTATTTAGTTTAAATCTACTCTTTCCCTTTACCCTTTCATCTCCTTGTAGCTCAAAGGAACCTTCCACTGCAGACCACTTGAGTCTTCATAAGTAAGAATGCATGAAAAATTTACTCCCCGTTAAACGTAAGCGTACCCTGGTCCCAAAGGCTTTCTTTTATTCTTTATTGGCAAATTTTGCGATGCGAACCGCTTCTTTTATTGGCACGAAGCGCTCGGCCCTTCGATCAGGCTTCGCGTCGCAAATTTCCGAATAAAAAAAGATAATAGTGAGTTTAAGCATAACGTTTACGGCAAACGGCAAAGATTACCTCTGATTTTCTTTTCTTTTCTTGTAATCCTTAAATAAATCATACAAAAATAGAAAAGTGTCCCTTACTATTCACTGCAAATACAAATATTTTGATTCTACTGTACAGAGAGCTGAAGACAGACAGCAAAAGTTTCATTTTTGCCGTTTGCCGTAAACGTCATGCTTAACCTCTCTAATATTAAAAGAAAGCCTCTGGGACCAGGGTAACGTAAGCGTATCAGACGTGAACTATATATATTTATCTCGAGATTTTTAGCCATTTTAGGATTTTAAAAGTATTGAGAAACGTGCTTGTGTAATCATTTTTTTGGTTCGGTTCAGAGCATCAGTCGACTAGAAAGACAAAGGAAGTTCATCTTGGAGGCCGGGATTGGAGGACCAAGGAGGTCCTCCAACATAGCGGCTCCATACTACAGGCCCGGCCAGGGGGGGTGGGGTAGTGGGATACCAATATACCCTATATTTTCCCCACAAGATACCAATATACCTTAAAATCGTAAAATGTGTGATACTTAATACCTAAAATTATTTTAAAACAGAATACTAAATACCTAAAAATGAATAAGACAGATCTTAGTAGAAGAGAAACTCGTTCACTGCCCTCTTTTGCTCAAGTTCCTTTGCGGCCGACCAACGTCCGTGGTCATCGAATCTTCGTCACCTTGTTTATCAAAGTAGTTCTCAGCAAAAGGTTCTTCATCAGCTTCATTGCAAGAGGTGGTGTCAGTGGACCCGTTCAACAAGGCCTGGGGCAGATAATAGTCCCCCTCATCTATTTCAATAGTTTCATTGTTAACTGTGACAACTGTAATGTTGCTTACCACCCCTTTTATCGCCTCTTTTGGGATGACATGTTCTTCTCCAGAAGTAGTAAATAATAGCGGATCGACAACATCCTGGGTGTGACAAAGAGTTCTGCAATACCCAGCACTGTCACAGTCGTCAACGACATCCTCTAATAGTTTTGTAATATACAGTGGGCTGTTTGGAGCAGAACGCGGTTTGTACATTCAGGAAACTACAACATACGTAGACTGAGTAATGACAATGTTATGTGTTGTGCTGGTATCTTATTGACCAGGGATGTCTTCATTTAGAAGCACATCAAAGTCAACTGAATGTCATTGTTCTAGGTGTGCAGACTTGTAGAAGTTCAATGGCAAGGTACCTGGCTTGTCTTTCATTGAAAAGTTCCTTGTGCTATTCTGCCTAACACTCCTGCCGTACTGCTGTGTCCACTGTCGGAGCTCGTTCAATTGCTTTGTCTTTAGTCTTGAGAGGCCTTCCAGGATCATCTTCACGGAGTTCAGAGTGGTGGCAGATAATGTTCCGTCTGGTCCTTGGGTCTGGGAAGTTGAGCCTTTGATGCCTTGAATTTTAATGAGGCTTCTTCGTGAAAAGCATAGCACTGCTGGACACGGGTAACTGTCTCATCGTAACTTATTCTTGTTTTTGTCCCAGTCAGATTGAAGGCTGACAGAAAGAGCCAGATATTTTGCAAGTACTTGATTAGTGCTTAAACACTGGTAATTAATCGAAATCTTCCAGAGCTTGAGTCAACAACAAAAATAGAGTGTGAATCCTTCTCGCAGCATACTCCTGTTGGCTGCGAGAAAGACGCAGTTAAGTCACATCCATCTCTTGATTCAGTGTGACCAGTTCCGGCGAAATTAGTCACTTGTTTGGATATGACATCGAATTCTGTGACTTTGTGGGCCCCTCTATGAACAAGATAAGATTGCCGAGGGTCAGATCCAACTAAACGATGAAGAAAACTACGTACCGACCGCTCGCAACACCTATGGTTGGGCAAACCTATACTAGGGTGGAGCAACTTATAAGAGAACTCCACCAAAGCCGCCATATAGACACAATGACTAACAAAATGGCTATCTCAAACAGCAAACCCACCACTTATCCCAGAATTCTACACCCTCACAAAGATTCATAAAGTTCACCCAGTCGGTAGACCTATCATATCGGGCTGCGAAGGCCCAACCGAACATATATCACCATTTGTAGAAAGTCTGCTCGAGCCTATAGCCAAACTACAAGACTCGTATGTCAAAGATACGAAAGACTTAATCAACTTCATAGAGAATACGATAGTCCCAGAAAACATCATTCTGGTGTCTATGAATGTAAACAGCCTGTGCACAAACATACAGCAGGAGGAAGGCATTACTACTGTGTGCAATGCATATGAGCGCTTCCATATATAACAAACTCTGCCTTTGCCCTATGCCTCCTATTCCAACCCGCTTCCTCATAGATATGCTCAGACTAAGAACTCTTTTAAGTTTAATGGAAAAAAAATCTCCAGATAAATGGAACCGCTATGGGAACTAAAATGGCGGTCTCTTTTGCCAACCTATTCATGGCGGCGGTTGAGACAGAAATCCTTAATGCGAGCACAAAAAGACACTTGTGTGGAAAAGATATATCGATGATGTGTTCTCTTTGTGGAACATAAACATTGAGGAAATAGATGGGTTCATTGAACAGGCTAACAGACATCCTACCATCAAATTTACGGCTGAAATATCAGACAAAGAAACCATTTTCTTGGATACTTGTGTTTACAAAGGGGATAGATTTCGAGAAACAACTATCCTTGACGTGCGAACTCACTACAAGCCGACAGAAACATTTCAGCATACTGTACACATTTCTCTTCCTGCCACCCACCAGGGGTCAGAAAGGGTTTCATCAAAGGCGAAGCACTTAGACTTTTTTGAACCAACTCCTCAAAAAATTCTTTTGAGGAGAATATCAGAGCATTCAGATCACGCCTTCACGTGAGAGGTTACCCAGAGAATCTGCTAAACAAAGTTCTCTCAGAGGTGAAATTCGAAGAGAGAAAGTCGCCACTCCTACAAAAGATAAGAGCGCACAATAGAATTCTTCCTTTTGTCCGGCACAATACCACCCAGCGGTGACAAACCTAAAGAATGTCTTAATGACCAAACGGCATTTAATACAGAATCACCCTTTACTGAGTGAAATATACAAAGGTCCTGCGCAGAGTGACGGGAAGTCCGTGAATCGCGGACTTCCCGTGTTGGCCCTGGCTAGAGGTCGCGATTCTTGGTGCTGACCAAAGGAGCGCTGCCTCTGGGGAAGAGAATGGGCTTCGACCCATCAGAGCCCTGGGTATGAGATTGCAATTTTTAAAAATTGTTATTTTTTTGTGATGAGTGGGGGGGGGGGGGGGGGGGAAGGGGTGGAGAAGGGGGCTGTCACGTCGAGCATCTCGCACGTAAGAACCATAATAAAACTGAAAAATGAATTATAAATTTCTGTATCATATACCGAATACCTAAAATTCAGGAAAAAACTAAATACTTTATACCCGAATTTTGACCAAAAAATACCATATACCTGAAATAAAAAGGCTCAAGATACCGTATACCCAAAACCCCTGGCCGGGCCTGATACTAGGCTCTATAATTTTGCACGGAAAATTTCGACGACTATCTATCTCAACAGGCTTTGAGACAACGCACACGCGTTGAACTTGGAGAACTGTCTTCTTTATTTATCGCCTATAATATAACAATTTATTGACTTTATCCACTGCGTGGGTTTGATTTTATTTTTTATTACGCGACAATGCACACACTGTACCCATCTCGTTCCCAGAGCCTTCATTACCGTCGTCCAGCTAATTGTCCAGCAAGGGACGAGATTGCTCTGTACCATGATGGCTGAATCAATGAAACCCTTGAATTGCGTTATGCAATGATTCATGTTTTTATAATAAGTCCGTTTGACAGCTTCATCGTCTAAATTAAAAATAAAAAACTGTCATTCCTTTTAAGGGCTTCGTTTTGATAAGCTTTCAAACAGGAATGACTGTCTCTTCTTCAAGCACATAAAAACTCTCTGCATCACCCTGCAAGCAGAGCCTTTTCTTATGGTAAATACGCTTAAGATAAAGATAAAACAAAGAGAGAAAAGAGGCTCTGCTCACAGGATGTCTCTGTATGAGATTGATGGTATAAAATACATAATACCGGTAGCAACCTTAAATGTTTCTGTTCAAAAGTACTTTTAACCCTTCCAAGTGCTGCACAGCATCTCACCTGCTAGAAAGACAACTCTCTTTATTTTAGAAATTAACCTTAATCATTTCAGGTAAGTGATATTACAAGGTTATTTGAATGGTTTTCTGAGCTCTACATGAGGAGGTACTCCTATATTGATGGAACCCCTGAAAGGTACCAGAGTTTTTTGGGTGTAGTTCAAATTCACTCACACCCCTGGGGACAGTTTCTCAAAAGCCTCAGAAACTTTTTGGGCCAGCAAAGCGATCTTTATTTCATCTGTATCTCAAAACAGAAAGGTCACATTAATAAAACAGCTCTGTGATCCTAAGGTTTGAAATTTTGTTATGTCTTTCCAGGTGCCAAAATATTTTGGGACCTTTGAGAAATAGGCCTTTGTTTTTCTCGAGTTAGTTAGTGGTGTAACCTCAACAAAGATAATTTTAACTGTAAGCACCAACATCTGTACTGCAATGAAAAATGACCTTAAAAACTGTTTCTACAGAACACTGAACTTTCAAGTACTCATTGAGCATGAAATAGAAAGATTCTGGGAAAAAATTGCCAAAGAAACGACATTTGGGTAAAAATAACCTTCCACCACAAAATCTATCCATTTACCAGTTTAAGTATATCTAAATATCCAATAGCCCTCCTGCTAACAAACATCTCTTTTAGTAATTAACTGCTGCCTAGTTCTCTCTGGAAAGCTCTTAAATTCTTAATCTATAACAAAATTCAATTGTGATTGGTTCTCCCAGTGCCTATTTTTCATGTGATTGGCGTGTGATCATGTGGGTGTCCAATTACAGGTATCCAATTAGAAATTCTTTTAATTAGATACCTGTCATTGGACACCTATGTTAATTCCAAAATATGTTTTAGATATAATTAAATAGTAATTGGACCTTGAGCCATACAATTCAGGGAGTAATTGTGCCCATAATTTCAAATTCGCCTTACCCTTTGCATTCATCTGATTTTGAAATTATTAGCGTAATTACCTCTTATTCACTATATTCCACCTGGTCCAATAACTAATATTAATCTACTCTTTATTCTCCTAAATCAGGACCTTGTTTTCTAATCTCTTCAAGTTCAAAATATCTATTTACCTTGCATGTGCTTCAATACTAGTTTGGAGAATAAATAAGTAAATCAAGATGATATACCTATTTCATGATTTTCAGTATTCTTGCTACATGTTACCTGACATTCTGTTGATATTTGAAAGGAAAAAGTATTTTGCAATTAATTTTGGGAATTAAAGCTCTACATTTATACAAAATATGCAGTCCTTGCCAAAACAGTGAGTTTGCACTAGTTGTATCTCACTTATCTGACAGCTCCCAATACTATGAAAACTGTAAGGATTTGTACCTAAAGTTAACTTCAGATTGGCACACACATCATTGTTTGGATAAAACTTGTTTTAACTTTAATACTAAATTGTAATCAGAATTCATTCATTCCTTCCTATAGCATACTAAATGTCTGAAGGACTAATTAATTATTTTTGTCTTTGTGAATACATCCATTCCAGTCTAATCCCTCACATGCTGCTGACACAATGAAGTAGAGAACCAGCTGTAAAATAAAATTGGTGTCAGCTACTTCAATATTTGAACATCTTAGGAGAGACAGGACTATACCTGGGTACTGGTCTGTTCCAGACTCTTGGTAGTTGGGATGACCGAAATAAGAGGTGAGCAAGCAAAAAAGGAGGGGGAACTGAGGTAAGGAATTCCCTTGTCCTCCCTTGTTTTTTCTCTCGCTCGCCCTCTTTTCTCCCCAACAACCGAGAGCCTGGAACAGGCTAGCGTGGGCACCAGTGTCTCATTGTGGCAACCTGCAAAATGTTAGGATAACTTCAAGTGGCTCATCTGGCCGGAGCTTATCCCAGGTTCCCCCACTGGACGAGATGCTAGTCCATCACAGGGTTACCCCCCAGCATCAAATCTGCCAGTACCCATTTATACACTTGGGTACAGAGCGAAACTGTGAGAGTTAAGTGTCTTGTCCAAGAACAGGGCCGACTGAACCAGCGTCACTCCAGTTAGCACACTGACATAGGCGCCGTGCCTCCCACCCAGAAGCGTGTAACTCCCATACTAAGCCTGTCATGTGCAGCAATTTTTACAGACCAGTCACGTTTCATAGCCCAGGTAGTGAAGAATTGAAAGAATAATTCATTTGATTCACTTTAAGATCATAATTGTTAAAGAGAGCAAAAACTTTAACTAAAGGATACCATGAATAAAAGAAAGTATAAAAGTATGATTCTGTGGCATCTTTCTTGGTCTCGTATGTCAATTGGGGTTATCACTGGAACCCTGACCCTACGCTTACTGTAAAATTTACTCTCCAGTTCTCTCCCTACCCATCTTGCAACACCTTGCACATCGCCTCATACTTAACGTGATTGTAGAGAAGATGGTGCGATTTCTGTCAAATTAAAAAGCAGTGCTGCCACGCAAAAAGGCAGAAGACCAGTGAAACCAAACAGGAAAAAAGCAGGAAGCTTGAGAGCAATATTATAGGAAATAGGCAATTAATCCAGCATGGAAAGAAAGTTTCTCATGGGGCGATTCCAGAAAATATCCATACCTATACCTACCACGGACGGCTTTTGGGATTTCTGAAGGGGAGGGGGGTTTATGATTATGGAATTCTGAGGGCATGGGGGTATTTACGATTGGAAATCCGAAGGCATGGGGGGATTTCACAGGTGGGACGTCTGGAGTAGAAAGTGTAGAGTAAGCTCCTTGAAAACGCAACCTTTGTGGACTTTTTTAGTTTGTAAATAAACCATGAATGTAAGACTGCAGAAGCAGAAGACAAGCGTCGATAGATCAGATACATGTTTATGCTCATAACTTATAGCAGTGAACAGTAAAATGTGGGTTTCACATTTGCATTACTTGTCACATGAATAAAATCTGCAAATGTATCTTACTACTTGCAAATTTCTGTAGTTACTCCTGTCCATCCAATGAACAGTAAAAAACTCGCACTAGTCCCTCACTTCCAAGGAACGCCTGCCAGATTTTTAAGCATTCGTGTACACTACATGAAGCATGTGGGTTGAAAACACTTTTCTTGCACACTACATAACATATAAACAGATGCAATGAGGAAAGATCGAGGACTTGATGGTATTTGCTCGCCGAAAGATTTTTAAACAGTCTGAATTTGAGCTATTTTGTGTTGTAAACGTCAAAACAACACAAGAAAACAAAGAGGAGTAAAATTTCTGTAAGTGGTGTTTATTTTTATAGCCAAATTAGACTCAAAAAGGAGTTTGCACAGCCTGGCCACTAGCGGTAGGTTTTCTTGTCGCTGAAGAGTAAAGCTTGTTGCCTGGCGCCGCTAGATCACAGCTTTGAGGAGGCATAAATTCATGTTCCTTTGTTCATAGAGCTGTTGCTAAGTCGAAAATGTACTTCCTAAAGAACAGAAATTCTGAAGGGGAGGGGGGGGTTCACGACTATGGAATTCTGAGGGCGTGGAGGGTAATGCATTTTGGAATTTTAAAACATAGAAGCCGTCCGTGGTTGGGTATGGATATTGTCTGGAATTGCCCATGGCTCCAGCATCATGTTATGAACAGCGAGGGTAAGATGTTCTGCGATATTGGCATAAGGTATGATAGTTCAGGTTCATTTTCAGTTGCAAACACAAACTAGAAACAATGAAGGCAAAGAAAAGGAAGTTAAAACAGAACCTGAGAGGGAAACTGACGTGGGCTACACAGTTGTGCTTTGGGCTAATAAATTTCGGAAATCACTAGCCTGGTGACTACTAATACAGTGGATCAGATGTCGAACCCTGAGTATGTCTTAAAAAAATTCAAATTTCATAGATTAGCAACATACTGCATCAAAAAGCATGTGATAATGCACTTACTAAGATAACAATGACTAGTATGATGGTGATTTTGACGTTTTTCCACCACATGGCTCTGGCTAGGCCTTTGCTGGATTTCTTGAAAGTGAGGGACTACATCAGAAAGAACAACATATTACAAAATCAGTGACTGCTATCAAGACAACACAAGAGTCAAATGATGCCCAATTCTATCCTAAACTCATGGGTTTAATAGTAAGACCTTTTTAGCTTGGGCGGTTGTTTTCCTATTACAGACCACGTGATATTCTCTAGAGAATTGTTCTTTTATCCATCTAAAAATAAATTATTCTTTCGTGTACACAAAACTTCTAAACAATTTGAAAGCAGGAATTTCAAGAGTATCATAACATGGCCTCAAATGGGTTAACAAACGGCCCAAAGTAAAAAGGTCGACTAATTTCCTGTGAGAGTAAGATCAACAGGTATAATGAGTATCATGCAATGAAGTTCATTCTCTTCGTATGATCATTTGCAATAGTGACAGCAGAATTTACAATAAGGCTACTGAATTAACAGACAATGAGCTTCATCACCATAGACTTCTAATGGTTGTACCAGGCTTGTAGTCACCAAGAGTTCATGACATTACTTGTAACTTCTGACTGAAAACTTACAGTGGTATTAAGGTCTTCTGCTTTGTCAATCAAGAGTTCTAACCGTTCTCCTCTTTGTGCGATGGTGTCTGTCGTAAAAAAAGACAATTATGAAGTTTAATCATGAATAAATTCCTACACACACCACAGCTACTTTTGTGCCAACTTTGACGTTCACAAAAAGATTCTCCAGTCGACAGATTTTTTACAGATTATTTACTGCAGTCAGATATGGAGCCCTGTTAGTACCATACATGCGTGCATACATCTTCACATTGGGGATGTACACTTTCTTACCTTTGGCGTGACTTTTTTCGTCTGGTGCGACTTTTTTTGTTTGGCACGACCTTTTCTGTCTGGCGCGACTTTTTTTTGCCGGCACAACTTTTTTTCGCTGGCGCCAGGGAAAAAGTTGTGCCAGAGAGAAAAAGTCGCACCAAAGGTAAGAAAGTGTACATCCAAGCCGTACGCAGGCGTGTATGGCACTAACAGGGCTCCGTAGTCAGATGAGTTATTTGTGTCAGAAATGCCAAAAAACTGGGGTCACTGACTTTGATTCAGAGATTAAGTCTGTGGATAACTACCCTGATCTAGAAAAATTGGCCCTGTAATTCAACATGACCTACAGGGGTTTATAGTTCGAAATATCAAAGGTGAGTCAACAGAGCAAACAACCTTAGTCATACAATGTATTTTGTAGAATTAAACATGAACATTTTCAAAATCAATTTTCTGCAGTTCTCCACTGTCAATGGATGTAAGAAAAACAAATGAAAATGACTGAGATCAGTGCAGTGAGATAATGCCAGCTCATTCAAAACTGAAAGAACAAAAAAATCATGCACTAACCAATATTTTTCACCATGATTCCTTTGAGTTCATCTAGTTCTCCTTGTACCTTAGACAAGTTATCTGATTGATTTCCTGTATCTGAAAAGTGTTTCTGTTTTGAACAACATGGAATTAGTCAGTGCTGCCCATTAGACTTCTATGATCGCTGAGGTTTAAGAACTGGAATTCATATAGTACATTCATTGATATTGCAGGGACTGTGTAAACCATTTAAAGAGGTAGGTCTAAAATATCTGGCTTAGGGTCCCTGTTCCCCCATTTATCATGCATTCTGTCTGTAGCAAATATGTGGGTGTGTGGTACTTCCTGAGGACCAATAAAAGCAGTGCAGATGTTAAATACATGTTTTTTGACACTAAAAAGTCTCATGACTGATATGATGGTGAGTGATGAGCTACATAAATTATGTTACATATGTAGGAAAAGACCTAAGCTAATTTTTAGAGGTGACACTCTGACCAAAAGACCCTTAACTAAATAGCTAGCAGGTTATTTTATTCTGTGACTAATCCACTATAATCAAGAAGTTATACATACCATTTCAGCTGATAAAACCCTTGAAAATTCACTGTTCATTGCATAAGGCAGAGCTGTCTGAGCTCTGCCGTGATATGCACTTTGAAAACTGTCAATTGAAAATAAAACTGATTATCTATCCAATCATGAATCCTAGTGTGAAAGCAACATTTACAAAAATGACACATAAATAATAAAATAAATACTTATTGAAAGAAAATTATGCACAACTTTTATACTCTTGCAACATACCGTTTCTTAATCTCTGTTAGGTACATAAAGGCTTTTGACCTTTCAAAATCCTTTAAAGAAAAGAAATGAAAACAAAGAAACAATAAATTTTAAAAATAAATGGTTACTATATATCAATATTCTGAAGTAACTTCAAAGCTTTTGCTCAATATAACTATTCGCAAAGTAAGAAAAATCAGAGTTGAACTATGTTTATGGTCTTACATCATCTGTAATGCAGAGGTAGACAATCCTGTCTTCAGATATGTAATGAAACAAGTAGCTGCCAAATTGAGAAGGTATTAGTAAGAATTTTATTCTTTGGAAATTAAAAAAATGGCATCTTAAAGTAAATATTTGAATGATCATACAACTTGAAGCAATGTGTCAGGACACTACTCAGATCTTACCCTGCGAGCAGACGTCCTTCCGATCTCTCTTCCCGACTTTTCTAGGAGGATCGAAGGGACCTCTGCTTGCAGGGTACTTGGATCTTGAGTACACATAGAATACAGCTCTGTTTTACAGGCCCACACAAAGTTAGTTCACTCATTGGATAGCTTCCATAAGTACTGAAGCCTACAAAAATACACATCAATAATAACTGTGATTGTGGAAGATGCAATAAACCATTATAACAGACTGTCACAAAACATCTTAAGAAACTGTTACAATCAATTTTTGCATGTTCGAATGACCTGATAACATCTGAAATTTACAAGAGTGCTACATTGTACATGTTGACATATACATATTTTGAACTGTGAAGACATGAAGACAACAATTATCATTTCTGTAATTGAGATGATCAATCTTGTGTTATAACATAGCGCACGCGTCAGTCCTATCTAATTTCTATTGTGCCATCATGAACAAAATCTTTATGTACACAAGGCTGTGCTCAATAAAATGAAGTGTGCAGTTTCAAAAAGCTGCAAAATTTCCATCGAGTTTTGTGCAAGTTCCTTTTGCTTATTAAGTTTCGGCAATGTGAAGATCATTCTGAACAATCCAAACCCTTCTTCGAGCCTTTGACTTTTGCTTGGCAAAGATGTTTACTTTAATGCAAGTATTTTGACTTTGTTTGTCTACATTTTCATGGAGTATTTTTACTTTGTTTAATTTGCCTATGTTACTTTTCATTATAATTAGCTCGAAGAAGCAAATTTTTCATTGTCAATTTCAGAGACCAGGTCAAGCGTTTTCGTTCAACTGTTGCCCAACTGATTGTGGCATGATAGGATAATAAAGACCTTTGTTTTCCTTCACTGTACATCGTGAGAACTAATTGTAGTCAATCAGAAATAAAACATGTTTTAGCGCCCAAGTTGTTATCCCCATGTTATAAAAGAATTGGTTCATGCTTTTAGCTGTGCGTATATCGAGTTATGGATGCACTTGGGAAAGTTTGGAGAGCACTCAAGAGGCTAGAATTGCTCTTGGCTACTGCCTTGAGCAACTCTTATGCTTCTTTCATGCTCTCTTAACTTCCCGCGTGCATCTATTACTGGATAAACGCACGCTAAGCATGAGCCAATTCTTAATTCATATCTTTGTGCTATTAATATACACAAATTAAGCAGCAGTGAAATTAAGGGCTTTCAGGCAGCCTTTTTCTGTTCAAGTCTGTCTTCAAAACGGTATCTTCTTTGAACTTTCAAAGTGTTTGGGCTTTAAGGCTACTCACTACCTACAACAGAATCATTATAGTTCACCACCAAATTTTCTCAGATTCTTAAATCTTATTTTTATTGTTTATCTGCAGAAAGACACTATCAGTCCATAGTGCTCATTTGAGAAAAATACACAAATGGATACAACTCGTCTGTGAAAATGTTTCTGTAAATAGGTAAGTGTGCTAACAGAAAAGAACCAATTGAAATTGTTTTCTTTTTAAATTTTTACATTTGGCTTCCACAGCTTTCATCTAAACAAGTGGAAAATAATTCTACATGATTTTGAACTGGTACAGGGTGAAAGATTACATCTCAGCACATTGCTCTGATAGTCCCCCCTTGGAAATTTGATGTTCTTAAAGTGGTACTATGATCTAATTTTTACCCCTTGATATTTTAGGTATATCATGTAGAATTCCATGAAAGAATAAAAACGCAGTTTACTGTTTGCAAATATCTGCATTAGTTCCGGAGATATTTAAGTTTGAAAAATGTATAAAATATTCAAATGAGATAACTGATGATGTCAGACTAATAGTTCTACAAGAAACACATCTGCAGCTATGAAAGTTATATAAATGTTCCCATGGCAACTCATTCTTTTCCAGTCCCCACCCACTCGATTTCAATATGTTACCAATTTTCAGCTCAAAAAATGCTTAATGGGGCCTCGAGCTAACATATTTATATGCCTGTGGGATCATGCACACGAGGCACCATTTGCAAATATGAAAATGGAATCCTAAAGGTGGCCAGAAATGCTTTTTATTTTGGGGAGGTCTGGAACCCAGTATGTTGACATGGTAACAAAACTTTTAAGCTCTTTATTGTGGAGCACCTTTATTAGAATCTTACTGCAAAGAATCAAACATTTCTGATACAAATTGGTTGAGATATCTTTTTTCATCATTTTTGATCAAAATTTGGTTGAGTATGTGATGTCATCACTTGGCTAATTTGCATATTTTAAAAACTTGAATATCTCTGGAAGAAAAGAAATATTTAAAATTATTATCCAACT
>JAHPZR010052726.1:0-25000 GCA_019787425.1 Platygyra sinensis
AACGTAAATAACAGCCAGAGCTTAAACTACTATTCAAAAAACTAACAACGCCTTGGGTTACAATTTAGGGCGACTGCTTGTGCGGAAGTGCTATGACGAGCGAAGCATAAAGGGAGAAAATAAAGCCAAATAACTGGACTGGTCTACAGACAACAAAAGGGGAACCAATACTACATAACATGTGTTTTGATCAAGTGGCTCACAAAATGCAAAAGGGACGAGATATGAACGCTGGGGCGCTTGTCACGGGCTGTGACTTAAATTACCACACGTGAGAGGGAAGCCAGGAGTATTTTGCCAAACTAAAAAAACTATTGTCCCAGGCAAGTACTTAAAAACAAAGGTATTAACGTAATTGCACTTACACATCAGTTTCCCGCTTGAACTCAAAGCCAAGGGTGACTTAACAAACTTTCTATTACTAACGCGCTCCAATCAAGGGTGAAAACTAACGAGGGACTAAAAGCTACTGGACAAGATTCGCTCTATGGGTACTCCAGTATTTCAACACGTGTTAAGCTAATGACGTAACACTAGATAAAACAAAATTAAACGAATCAAAAAGAATCACTTGGTAAATCACTACGGAAATAGATTATGAATCCCGTCTCAGGTGTCCTTTACAATCGATAAGCGAATAATCTAATTGTTTTTAGTATCTAATCTAAAAACCTAGTCGTTCAAAAACCTTCATCCTAAATCATCTTTTCACAGGCAATTCAGAAGACACACAAAAAGCGGCCCCCAGCTCACGCTGCTACGGCTACTCATCACTATCTATCACAGATTCATAGTGCACTGCACTAAGTTTTCTCGATTCTTATTGGTTTAAAATTGATCAACGCGACGCGATTAAGTGGTCCTCCCGCGAAGAGACAATATCAGCTCCTTAGAAAACTCTCGATTGTTGCCCGTCCGCCGAAAAATACCCGGATGGATCTAGAAGTCGTCCGTGAAAACTTTCACCGTAAAACTAGCGGGTGGTGTAGAAAATATACAATTGGGATCGTACATAAGTGGAGGATTTGTCTGTTTTCTTTTTCAAAATTTAACATTTGACTGTTTAACGGCTTTCAGCTAAAAAAATTGAAAATAATTCAATTGAATTTTGAACTTGAGTGCGGAAGAAATTTAGTGTTGAACAATAAAGACAATAGCTGAAGAGTGTTTATTTCTCAGAACTATCGGTCTGATAGTTGCCCCTTGGATAATTTGATGTTCTCAGAATAGCAATTCGCCCTCGGAGCTTCGCTTATCGGGCAAATATTTGTTTTAAGAGCATCAAATTTCCGCGGGGCAACTATCAGCCCGATAGTCCCTCGACATAAACACTCTATTGTTTAAATAGCTGATGAGGATGAAGGCCCGAATCAACACTTATGTATCAGGAGGGCCGGATAATTCAGGGACGGAGACCGTAAGCGCGCGCCATTTCTAGTATTGGGGTTGGCCCCATGATATGGGACAATTTTTCTATTTTTAGAACAAATTGCGCCATCGCCTGCGGCACACGCGCGTACATTGCTGCGAGGATTTTGCGCGGATGTCGCTCAGGGGAAATGGAGACCGAAGTTCCCGAAATCGTTTATACTTTTGGCCCACAAATCAAGGCCTTTATGGCTGTTGGAATTTTGCTTAAGTATTTTCGCCGTAAGTTGCTCCAGTTTGAGTGAAGACAGTGCCGAATTTAGGTATGTCCCGTTTTATATCGCTGATTAAGTTCTGCTCCTTTTACAAGAACGTCACATTAATCCAATCTAAATTTCACATATGAAGAAGATTAACAGCTTTTCCATACACAGAAAAAAACTAGTTGGATATGTTTGGATATAGCAGCGTTTAGGCCCAATAAGTGACAATAGGCTTATGTACGTAGGTGCTGCTTAGTTTTGTTTGTGTAAAAATCCAATAAATTGTCTGTTGTCGATGAATAAGAGCGCCCGCCGATGCGTGTTTTGCACATGCAGCTAGTACAGTAAAACCTGACAAATTGGACTTCGCACTTTGGTGTGAAAACGTAAGCTTACATCGAATTCATATGATATCTCTAGTTTTTGAATATGTTTATTTTAAGGTTGATTTAATGTTTGAGAACCTATTAAAAACTCAGCTGAAAATATGTGAATACAGCAGAAATAATCAGAAAAGTTACGATGACGCTTTTAATCAACTCGAATAAAGATTTCGAGTGAGTCAAATCTCCTTGCCTATTTTATTTTCGCAGTGTAAAGTTTCACTATGTGAAAGAAACACACATGATGTTAGTAGCCTTTTGGTGAACGTTGGTGAAAATTGTTGTAGTATCTCAGCACAAAAGAGAACGAAACAAATATTTTCCACGATTTGTTCACAATCAAATGAACTACTTGAACGCGTCAGCCTTTCAAAAACCTTTGCAAACTCGCCAAACGAGCAGAAACAATAAGAAACTATCAAAAACAGGTTCTGGTTATGATTAAGCATTGTTTGGCAAACTCACAAATTAACTCGATACCGGGGTAAACAGTTTTCTTACAGAACTTTTCTCTATAAAATAAATACAAAAGTAGCCGGCGAGCGGATTTTATTTATTCACAGCGCGAATTAAAGAAATTTTCGACCCTGAAAACACACCTTTTCCATTAAATCAGGGCATAAAAATGCATAGAAGAGCCCTGGTTCTTCTTCTCTGCCTTATTCCCTGCCATCTCTGTGAAAAATCGGCAAGAGAATCTCGCAACTCTCACCATTTGATCACAGGCAGACCACTCTATGTGTTCGTGGTTTAATATAGAGAATCTATGAGAGTTATGAATAAAGCTCTGAAAATTGCACATTTAAATCACATCTCGGCCTGAATATCCCAATAAAGTTAAATGAAACCATAATCGACTCATGTATGGTGTTTTTTCGCCTTCCTGGGCCGTCTAAAGCGTCTTACAGCGAAATTACTTTTGGCCGGTTACGGTTAGACACAAGAAGGAGACAAGGCTTGCAACTTCGCGGCCGTCAGCCGCGACCTCTTCCACTTCAAATTGGAATTAACGCAAAAATACTGAAAATCTCACCTGAATGGCGACGGATCTTGATAGATGAGTTTTTTCTCTATCTCTTCGCCGAATTTCAGCTTCATCCCTCCAACAGTTTCCGAGAAAATCGACGCTGAAGTCACAAATACGGCTTTCTCAATATGATCGGTGCCAAACTCAGCGACCAAAGGAATTCAAGGAATGCAGGCCGTTTCAAATCTACCAATCAGCGCTTGGCTTCCCACGGTTTTCCCGCGGGAAGCCAGAAAACTGCAGAAAGCCAAGCGCTGATTGGTAGATTTGAAACAGCCTGCATTCCTGTTCTGGTCGCTGAGTTTGGCACCGATCATATTGAGAAAGCCGTATTTGTGACTTCAGCGTCGATTTTCTCGGAAACTGTTGGAGGGATGAAGCTGAAATTCGGCGAAGAGATAGAGAAAAAACTCATCTATCAAGATCCGTCGCCATTCAGGTGAGATTTTCAGTATTTTTGCGTTAATTCCAATTTGAAGTGGAAGAGGTCGCGGCTGACGGCCGCGAAGTTGCAAGCCTTGTCTCCTTCTTGTGTCTAACCGTAACCGGCCAAAAGTAATTTCGCTGTAAGACGCTTTAGACGGCCCATGAAGGCGAAAAAACACCATACATGAGTCGATTATGGTTTCATTTAACTTTATTGGGATATTCAGGCCGAGATGTGATTTAAATGTGCAATTTTCAGAGCTTTATTCATAACTCTCATAGATTCTCTATATTAAACCACGAACACATAGAGTGGTCTGCCTGTGATTTGATCACGCACGTGACAACATTCACTGCCGAAAGCCCACGACACGTGCGTGGATCAGCGCGGATATATGACGTCAGGGATAGCGTAATTTTGTTCTAAAACTTCACTTCTTGCACAATACCATAATGCACCTCTTTAACCCCGCCCCAAAATTTTGCATACTCATTGTTTGCATATTTCTCCTAGGACATGAACATGTCCCAAGAGTAATCTAAACAATGCCTATGCAATTTTTGGGGGGTAAAAGAGGTGTATTATGGGATTTGTGCAAGTAGAGAATAGAAAAATTGTCCCATATCATGGGTCCGCGCACATCCCAAGACTTACGGTCCTCCGTCCCTGATTATGGCTCCTGCTATTACCTCATAGAAATCGAGAGCGAATAATCTAATTCTTCAATTTCTATTAACATTTACTTCAAATGACGGTTTCCAATTATTTCTCGACGTATTATTAAACTTTGCGCCTTAAGAAAATCGCTTGGATTAAATTGTGATTTAAAATTGAAGTTGAATAGTGTACGCTCACATATTTTTTTCTTTTAATTTTTTTTTTAAGTCCAGAAACCGCAAATGTCCTTCGTTTAGTCTTCTCGAGAAGTTAATTTTCCATTTCCATCAAAATTTTCCTCCAAAACTTTGGCAAAACGAAAAAAAGTCGCCATGTCGTAGACGAGCTCCAGCCACTACACAATAATTAAGGTGGCTCGATCGGATTTTTGAGTCACGATACCGTTCAACTTTGAGCGACGAGAGCACCACCATTATCAATCTAACAGGAAATCAAACGTTAGTGGTGTGCTAGAGAAAGATGAAAGTTTCAAATGGGGCACATTTCACCAAGATCTGAGTTACCATAGCAACGAAATGACGCCATGCCCCATTTTACATAAGACCGAATAACTTGCCACCAGACATAATTTCGGAAATACGAAGTCGGGATCTCGGACTTGACATAGCTGCCTCAACGATGGCAAAATTGTAAAAAAATCTATCAGAGCGTTTTCGAGAAAATACGAGTGAATTTTTAAGGTGTCAAAATGCAACAAAAGCAAAGCTGTTTTAATTGTTATTGCAAACTATGTCCACAAGACTTCACTAAATGGCATTCTGGTCTTAAATGAATATTATAACATATAATTATCTCAGAGAAATCGTTCCGTTTGATTTTCAGAAACATTGGCGTGAATATCAACTGGTGTAGGCTGTTATTTTGCATTCTATCAAAAATTGCCCCTAAAATTCTTAAATTGGGTGGGAATTAAAAACCACTCGATGAATGTTTTTTATACTTGGCCCTCAATAGGATTAATCCATATTTAACGTAATACCGGAGTTTCAAATAAATTGAAACTTTTTAAGGCTGCTAATTTTCAGCGTCAACTCAGGAAAATATTGCGTTTATTTTCACTCGTATTGTTTGTTGTCTTTATTATAATTTTCTTTTGTCTCGAATCACCATGCTATTGTACTTTTCTGTATATCATGAATTCATAACACGCGCGATTTACTTTACACGCGCGTAATGCTTTGGTTGCATCTTGACACCTGAAAATTCACTCGTAATTTTCTTGAAAACGCTCTTATAGATTTTTTTACAATTTTGCCATCCTCAAGCATGTTAAGGCATGGCTCAAGCCTCATTTGCATAAAATCCGATTACTCTGCAAGGATTTGGTTAATCTTTGCAAAACTGGCAGCCTAACAAATCTCGACGACCTTAATATTTTAAGACGAATAACATCTGATAAAATGGGTCACGTGACTATAATTAATTGTTTTATTGTTTGAAAAACAACTGAAAATGGGCCGCCGAGATGACATACAATTACTGTCAAATCTGGTATTTTTCCAATTGTGCCAATGGCCCTGCAGGAATCTGTCCTAAATGGCCGTCTAAAATATGCAGTTTAGAAGTTATTACGTAAAAGAGGTCACGTGACCTTCTGTCTTTCTATATATAGCCTTAAATAATTAAGGGTTCATCCATTCAGGACAGAAATAGTTGCCTTAGAAAGTGGTTAAAATTTCTTATGGTTAGTTGTTTGAGATAGCTCATTAACCTTGGCCCATCTTAGAATTCATCTTGAGCAGGCCTGTGACGTCACGAGTCACGTGACCACCACAGAGACACTTAAAGGAGTTTGAGGATACTAAGTTTTGTTTGTGGTAAGTTTTTGGCACCCCCTAGGGTAAAAACACACGTTGCTTTAGAACCAAAAACGGTTTAATCTTTCTAGTTGGCTGTACTGGATATGAGCCATGCCTTAACATGCTTGAGTCGTTGAGGCAGCTATGTCAAGTCCAAGATCCCGACTTCGTATTTCCGAAATTATGTCTGGTGGCAAGTTATTCGGTCTTATGTAAAATGGGCATGGCGTCATTTCGTTGCTATGGTAACTCAGATCTTGGTGAAATGTGCCCCATTTGAAACTTTCATCTTTCTCTAGCACACCACTAACGTTTGATTTCCTGTTGGATTGATAATGGTGGTGCTCTCGTCGCTCAAAGTTGAACGGTATCGTGACCCAAAAATCCGATCAAGCCACCTTAAATTAATGTTATTATACATTGTAGTTCACCATCTGTCTTCTCATTGGCTAAAAGCCCACAGTTATATTCTGGGAACAATATACAATAAACAATTATTAGATTCGGTTTTTGAGATATCCGGAATAATCAAGGTCCTTGGTTAGTGTTATTTAGCCTCAGCCTTCGGCTTCGGCTGATAACACTTACCTCGACCTTGATTATTCCGGATATCACAAAAACCTCATCCAATAATTGTTTAATAGTGTGCAATGGCTTAGCCAAGTCAGATTACTGCATTTAAATTAGTTTGCTAGTAGAATTCTGCTAAAACTCGATAGAAACACGGTACATGCTTTTTATTTCTTAAATAATCGTATCTATAACAAAATTCTCGATCGTGATTGGTTTCTCTGCGCACTTATTTGTCACGTAATCGGCGCGCGATCACGTGGGTGTTACGATTACAGCTGTCCGATTTTGAACTTACTCGCTCGATTACTCCCTGAATTGTACTCCACTCGGTCCAATTACTTTTACTAATAAACAGTGCCACGTGAAATTACTGCTCGACAGCTTTAATTCGATACACATAGCTTTGACATTGATCAACTGGTAGCCATGTAAGAGCTCGTTAGTTTTCCCCTTCCCCTAACTTTCCCATATTTGTCTGTCCTGTAATTTTTCTGTTTCAAAATAATGTTCTCTCTATGAACAGCAATTTGACGGAAGTTCAGCTGACGGTGATGTTTTCCGGTGAACAGCAATTGACGGAAGTTCAGCTGACGGTGATGTTTCCGACTTCCACGAACTGTCACCGGCCATAAGAGCGCAATATATCCGGTTTAGACCAGTTTCCCACGACTATGTGTTTGAGGAGTGGAGGTCTATGGGACACCAGGTATTAATTTCATTTTTCTACTAGACTACTGGCGGCCTGTTTTCTCTCGAAATTTCAGCAGGGATTATGAGGAGAGACTATTAGCCTAAAGGAGAATGGGACGAGACATGGGATGACTAAACGCTCGTCCTAGTGACCTTTAGGGACTGTTGCCATAATTATCTGGAGGGGGGGGGGGGGGGGTTCTAAAATTAGCAAAGTAGGCCTTAAAATAAAGTTGCACCCCCCTGAATTAAAGTTAAAATAGCTTCTTGTCCACCCCCGTCTAGAGGGGAGATTGCTTTCAAATCCCCCCCCCCCCTCCCCAACCTCCGATCCTCCCTACATCCCTCTTTACCTTTACACTACTTCTGGTATGTCTGCATCATCAATAAATAAAACTTGGAAGCTGCGCTACACATAATCGTCGCCTGATGAACCACCTTCATACTCGGTTGACTCCTCAGAATCACTTGAGGTATCATCATGAGAACTGGAGGGCATGTTTTCATCATCATCTTCGATGTCTTCATCAAATGTTCTTGCTACAGAACCATCTGCATGCTGTATTCGCTCAACTAATTGTGCCTTGTTTCCAGATACCATTAGACCTTCTTGCCTTAGATAGAGCCGAAGTTGCTTGTTAGTCAGTCTTTCAACATCGTCTCTGCCCTCCCAACAAGTATCTTCTGGAATGGTGTTTCTTTCCAGATTTCTTTTGTCTGCTTTTAGAGCCAAGAATTCAAGGTGCTGAAGATATCTTCTGCAAGAACTTTCGTCGATGTTAAGCTTTAAGCATGCTTGCCGTATGGCCTGGTTATCAGAAGAGGTCACTTTCTTTTTCAACAAACATCTTCTTCACTTGTACACTACATTAAGTGTACACTTGTACACTTAATATTTCTTAAAAGATTCCAAAATTGATTTTGATTAGCTTACATGTAATATACATTATCTTGAGTCCATGGATTGAGATATCAATACGATCAACAGAAGTAGTGTAAAGGTAAATAGTGATGTAGGGAGGATCGGAGGTTGGGGTGAGGGGGGGGGGGGGGGGTGAAAGAGGCATCTCCCCTCTAGACGGGGGTTGGACAGAAGTCTATTTTTAACTTGTTAATTCAGGGGGTTGCAACCTGTTATTTTAAGGCACATTAGTTGAGGGTCGGAATACAGCATGCAGACATTGGTTCATGTTCAAAGAACATTTGATGAAGACATCGAAGATGATGATTGTAAAACATGCCCTCCAGTTTCTCATGATGATACCTCCAGTGATTCCTGAGGAGGAGTCAACCGAGTATGAAGGTGGTTCATGCAGGCGAAACGATTATGGGGTTGGGAGCGCAGCTGCCAACTTTTATTTTATTGATGATGCCGACATAACAGAATTAGTGTAAAGGTATAAGGGGGGATGTAGGGATGGATCGGAGGTTGGGGGGGGTGGAGGGGGGGGGGGGGGGGGGGGGTTTTTTTGAAAGCAATCTCCCCTCTAGACGGGGGTGGACAGAAGCTATTTTAACTTTAATTCAGGGGGGTGCAACTTTATTTTAAGGCCTACTTTGCTACTTTTGAACCCCCCCCCCCCCCCCCATCCAGATAATTATGCACAGTCCCTAAAGGTCACTAGGACGAGCGTTTAGTCATCCCATGTCTCGTCCCATTCTCCTTTAGGCTAAATAGTCTCTCCTCATAATCCCTGCTGAAATTTCGAGAGAAAACAGGCCGCCAGTAGTCTAGTAGAAAAATGAATTAATACCTGGTGTCCCATAGACCTCCACTTTCTCAAACACATAGTCGTGGAAACTGGTCTAAACCGGATATATTGCGCTCTTATGGCCGGTGACAGTTCGTGGAAGTCGGAAACATCACCGTCAGCTGAACTTCCGTCAATTGCTGTTCACCGGAAAACATCACCGTCAGCTGAACTTCCGTCAAATTGCTGTTCATAGAAGAGAACATTATTTTTGAAACAGAAAATTACAGGACAGACAAATATGGGAAAGTTAGGGAAGGGGAAAACTAACGACTCTTACATGGCTACCAGTTGATCAATGTCAAAGCTATGTGTATCGAATTAAGCTGTCGAGCAGTAATTTCACGTGGCACTGTTTATTAGTAAAAGTAATTGGACCGAGTGGAGTACAATTCAGGGAGTAATCGAGCGAGTAATGTTTCAAAATCGGACAGCTGCTAATCGTACACCCACGTGATCGCGCGCCGATTACGTGACAAATAAGTGCGCAGAGAAACCAATCACGATCGAGAATTTTGTTATAGATACGATTATTTAAGAAATAAAAAGCATGTACCGTGTTTCTATCGAGTTTTAGCAGAATTCTACTAGCAAACTAATTTAAATGCAGTAATCTGATTGGCTAAGCCATTGCACACTATTAAACAATTATTGGATGAGGTTTTTTGTGATATCCGGAATAATCAAGGTCGAGGTAAGTGTTATCAGCCGAAGCCGAAGGCTGAGGCTAATAACACTAACCAAGACCTTGATTATTCCGGATATCTCAAAACCGAATCTAATAATTGTTTTATTGTATATTGTTCCCAGAATTAACTGTGGCTTTTAGCCAATGAGAAGACAGATGGTGACTACAATGTATAATAACATTAATTTAAGGTGGCTTGATCGGATTTTTGGGTCACGATACCGTTCAACTTTGAGCGACGAGAGCACCACCATTATCAATCCAACAGGAAATCAAACGTTAGTGGTGTGCTAGAGAAAGATGAAAGTTTCAAATGGGGCACATTTCACCAAGATCTGAGTTACCATAGCAACGAAATGACGCCATGCCCATTTTACATAAGACCGAATAACTTGCCACCAGACCTAATTTCGGAAATACGAAGTCGGATCTTGGACTTGACATAGCTGCCTCAACGACTCAAGCATGTTAAGGCATGGCTCATATCCAGTACAGCCAACTAGAAAGATTAAACCGTTTTTGGTCTAAAGCAACGTTGTTTTTTACCCTAGGGGGTGCCAAAAACTTACCACAAACAAAACTTAGTATCCTCAAACTCCTTTAAGTGTCTCTGTGGTGGTCACGTGACTCGTGACGTCACAGGCCTGCTCAAGATGAATTCTAAGATGGGCCAAGGTTAATGAGCTATCTCAAACAACTAACCATAAGAAATTTTTAACCACTTTCTAAGGCAACTATTTCTGTCCTGAATGGATGAACCCTTAATTATTTAAGGCTATATATAGAAAGACAGAAGGTCACGTGACCTCTTTTACGTAATAACTTCTAAACTGCATATTTTAGACGGCCATTTAGGACAGATTCCTGCAGGGCCATTGGCACAATTGGAAAAATACCAGATTTGACAGTAATTGTATGTCATCTCGGCGGCCCATTTTCAGTTGTTTTTCAAAACAATAAAACAATTAATTATAGTCACGTGACCCATTTTATCAGATGTTATTCGTCTTAAAATATTAAGGTCGTCGAGATTTGTTAGGCTGCCAGTTTTGCAAAGATTAACCAAATCCTTGCAGAGTAATCGGATTTTATGCAAATGAGGCTTGAGCCATGCCTTAACATGCTTGAGGATGGCAAAATTGTAAAAAAATCTATAAGAGCGTTTTCAAGAAAATTACGAGTGAATTTTCAAGGTGTCAAGATGCAACAAAAGCATTACGCGCGTGTAAAGTAAATCGCGCGTGTTATGAATTCATGATATACAGAAAAGTACAATAGCATGGTGATTCGAGACAAAAGAAAATTATAATAAAGACAACAAACAATACGAGTGAAAATAAACGCAATATTTTCCTGAGTTGACGCTGAAAATTAGCAGCCTTAAAAAGTTTCAATTTATTTGAAACTCCGGTATTACGTTAAATATGGATTAATCCTATTGAGGGCCAAGTATAAAAAACATTCATCGAGTGGTTTTTAATTCCCACCCAATTTAAGAATTTTAGGGCAATTTTTGATAGAATGCAAAATAACAGCCTACACCAGTTGATATTCACGCCAATGTTTCTGAAAATCAAACGGAACGATTTCTCTGAGATAATTATATGTTATAATATTCATTTAAGACCAGAATGCCATTTAGTGAAGTCTTGTGGACATAGTTTGCAATAACAATTAAAACAGCTTTGCTTTTGTTGCATTTTGACACCTTAAAAATTCACTCGTTATTTTCTCGAAAACGCTCTGATAGATTTTTTTACAATTTTGCCATCGTTGAGGCAGCTATGTCAAGTCCGAGATCCCGACTTCGTATTTCCGAAATTATGTCTGGTGGCAAGTTATTCGGTCTTATGTAAAATGGGGCATGGCGTCATTTCGTTGCTATGGTAACTCAGATCTTGGTGAAATGTGCCCCATTTGAAACTTTCATCTTTCTCTAGCACACCACTAACGTTTGATTTCCTGTTAGATTGATAATGGTGGTGCTCTCGTCGCTCAAAGTTGAACGGTATCGTGACTCAAAAATCCGATCGAGCCACCTTAATTATTGTGTAGTGGCTGGAGCTCGTCTACGACATGGCGACTTTTTTTCGTTTTGCCAAAGTTTTGGAGGAAAATTTTGATGGAAATGGAAAATTAACTTCTCGAGAAGACTAAACGAAGGACATTTGCGGTTTCTGGACTTAAAAAAAAAATTAAAAGAAAAAAATATGTGAGCGTACACTATTCAACTTCAATTTTAAATCACAATTTAATCCAAGCGATTTTCTTAAGGCGCAAAGTTTAATAATACGTCGAGAAATAATTGGAAACCGTCATTTGAAGTAAATGTTAATAGAAATTGAAGAATTAGATTATTCGCTCTCGATTTCTATGAGGTAATAGCAGGAGCCATAATCAGGGACGGAGGACCGTAAGTCTTGGGATGTGCGCGGACCCATGATATGGGACAATTTTTCTATTCTCTACTTGCACAAATCCCATAATACACCTCTTTTACCCCCCAAAAATTGCATAGGCATTGTTTAGATTACTCTTGGGACATGTTCATGTCCTAGGAGAAATTGCAAACAATGAGTATGCAAAATTTTGGGGGGGTTAAAGAGGTGCATTATGGTATTGTGCAAGAAGTGAAGTTTTAGAACAAATTACGCTATCCTGACGTCATATATCCGCGCTGATCCACGCACGTGTCGTGGGCTTTCGCGTGAATGTTGTCACGTTGCGTGATCAAATCACAGGCAGACCACTCTATGTGTTCGTGGTTTAATATAGAGAATCTATGAGAGTTATGAATAAAGCTCTGAAAATTGCACATTTAAATCACATCTCGGCCTGAATATCCCAATAAAGTTAAATGAAACCATAATCGACTCATGTATGGTGTTTTTTCGCCTTCCTGGGCCGTCTAAAGCGTCTTACAGCGAAATTACTTTTGGCCGGTTACGGTTAGACACAAGAAGGAGACAAGGCTTGCAACTTCGCGGCCGTCAGCCGCGACCTCTTCCACTTCAAATTGGAATTAACGCAAAAATACTGAAAATCTCACCTGAATGGCGACGGATCTTGATAGATGAGTTTTTTCTCTATCTCTTCGCCGAATTTCAGCTTCATCCCTCCAACAGTTTCCGAGAAAATCGACGCTGAAGTCACAAATACGGCTTTCTCAATATGATCGGTGCCAAACTCAGCGACCAAAGGAATGCAGGCTGTTTCAAATCTACCAATCAGCGCTTGGCTTTCTGCAGTTTTTTGGCTTCCCGCGGGAAAACCGTGGGAAGCCAAGCGCTGATTGGTAGATTTGAAACGGCCTGCATTCCTTGAATTCCTTTGGTCGCTGAGTTTGGCACCGATCATATTGAGAAAGCCGTATTTGTGACTTCAGCGTCGATTTTCTCGGAAACTGTTGGAGGGATGAAGCTGAAATTCGGCGAAGAGATAGAGAAAAAACTCATCTATCAAGATCCGTCGCCATTCAGGTGAGATTTTCAGTATTTTTGCGTTAATTCCAATTTGAAGTGGAAGAGGTCGCGGCTGACGGCCGCGAAGTTGCAAGCCTTGTCTCCTTCTTGTGTCTAACCGTAACCGGCCAAAAGTAATTTCGCTGTAAGACGCTTTAGACGGCCCATGAAGGCGAAAAAACACCATACATGAGTCGATTATGGTTTCATTTAACTTTATTGGGATATTCAGGCCGAGATGTGATTTAAATGTGCAATTTTCAGAGCTTTATTCATAACTCTCATAGATTCTCTATATTAAACCACGAACACATAGAGTGGTCTGCCTGTGATCAAATGGTGAGAGTTGCGAGATTCTCTTGCCGATTTTTCACAGAGATGGCAGGGAATAAGGCAGAGAAGAAGAACCAGGGCTCTTCTATGCATTTTTATGCCCTGATTTAATGGAAAAGGTGTGTTTTCAGGGTCGAAAATTTCTTTAATTCGCGCTGTGAATAAATAAAATCCGCTCGCCGGCTACTTTTGTATTTATTTTATAGAGAAAAGTTCTGTAAGAAAACTGTTTACCCCGGTATCGAGTTAATTTGTGAGTTTGCCAAACAATGCTTAATCATAACCAGAACCTGTTTTTGATAGTTTCTTATTGTTTCTGCTCGTTTGGCGAGTTTGCAAAGGTTTTTGAAAGGCTGACGCGTTCAAGTAGTTCATTTGATTGTGAACAAATCGTGGAAAATATTTGTTTCGTTCTCTTTTGTGCTGAGATACTACAACAATTTTCACCAACGTTCACCAAAAGGCTACTAACATCATGTGTGTTTCTTTCACATAGTGAAACTTTACACTGCGAAAATAAAATAGGCAAGGAGATTTGACTCACTCGAAATCTTTATTCGAGTTGATTAAAAGCGTCATCGTAACTTTTCTGATTATTTCTGCTGTATTCACATATTTTCAGCTGAGTTTTTAATAGGTTCTCAAACATTAAATCAACCTTAAAATAAACATATTCAAAAACTAGAGATATCATATGAATTCGATGTAAGCTTACGTTTTCACACCAAAGTGCGAAGTCCAATTTGTCAGGTTTTACTGTACTAGCTGCATGTGCAAAACACGCATCGGCGGGCGCTCTTATTCATCGACAACAGACAATTTATTGGATTTTTACACAAACAAAACTAAGCAGCACCTACGTACATAAGCCTATTGTCACTTATTGGGCCTAAACGCTGCTATATCCAAACATATCCAACTAGTTTTTTTCTGTGTATGGAAAAGCTGTTAATCTTCTTCATATGTGAAATTTAGATTGGATTAATGTGACGTTCTTGTAAAAGGAGCAGAACTTAATCAGCGATATAAAACGGGACATACCTAAATTCGGCACTGTCTTCACTCAAACTGGAGCAACTTACGGCGAAAATACTTAAGCAAAATTCCAACAGCCATAAAGGCGTTGAGCTGTGGGCCAAAGGCATAAACGATTCGGGAATTTCGGACGCCATTTCCCTGCGCGAGATCCGCGAAAATCCTCGCAGCAATGTACTCGCGTGTGCCGCAGGCATGGCGCAGTTTGTTCTAAAAATAGGAAAATTGTCCCACATCATGGGGCCAACCCCAATACTAGAAATGGCGCGCGCTTACGGTCTCCGTCCCTGATTATGGCTCCTGATAATAGTTGATTCGGCCTTCATCCTCATCAGCTATTTAAACAATAGAGTGTTTCTGTCGAGGGACTATCGGCTGATAGTTGCCCCGCGGAAATTTGATGCTCTTAAAACAAATATTTTGCCCCATAAGCGAAGCTCCGAGGGCGAATTTGCTAGTTCTGAGAACATCAAATTTCCAAGGGGCAACTATCAGACCGATAGTTCTGAGAAATAAACACTCTCAGCTATTGTCTTTATTGTTCAACACTAAATTTTCTTCCGCACTCAAGTTCAAAATTCATATTGAATTATTTTCAATTTTTTTAGCTGAAAGCCGTTAAACAGTCAAATGTTAAATTTGAAAAAGAAAACAGACAAATCCCCACTTAGTACGATCCCAATTGTATATTTTCTACACAACCCGCTAGTTTACGGGAAAGTTTTCACGGACGACTTCTATCCATCCGGGTATTTTCGGCGGACGGGCACAATGAGAGTTCTAATGAGCTGATATTGTCTCTTCGCGGATGAACACTATCGCGTCGCGTGATCAATTTTAAACCAATAAGAATCGGAGAAAACTTAGTGGTGAACTATGATCTGTGATAGATAGTGAGTAGCCGTAGCAGCGTGAGCTGGGGGCCGCTTTTTTGTGTCTTCGAATTGCCTGTGAAGATGATTTAGATGAAGGTTTTTGAACGACTAGTAGATTTATACTAAAACAATTAGATTATTCGCTATCGATGTAAAGGACACCTGAACGAGACTAATCTATTTCCGTAGTGATTACAGTGATTCTTTTTGATTCGTTAACTTTGTTTATCTAGTGTTACGTCATTAGTTTTTACACGTGGAAATACTTAGTACAAATAGAGGCATCTTGCCAGTAGCTTTTAGTCCTCGTTAGTTTTCACCTTGATTGGAGCGCCTTAGTAATAGAAGTTTGTTAAGTCACCCTTGGCTTTTGAGTTCAAGCGGGAACCGATGTGTAAGTGCAATTACTTTATACCTTTGTTTTAAGTACTTGTCTCGGACAATAGTTTTTTAGTGCAAAATACTCGCGGTTCCCTCCACGTGTGGAATTTAAGTCAAGCACGTGACAACGCCCCGGCGTTTATATCTCGCCCTTTTGCCTTTATGAGCATTGAATTCAAAACACATTTTATGTAGTATTGGTTCCCTTTTGTGTCTGTAGACATTTCCAGTATTTGGCTTTATTTTCTCCCTTTATGCTTCGCTCGTCATAGCACTTCCGCAAGCAGTGCTAAATTGTAACCATGCGTTTGTAGTTTTTGAATAGTAGTTTATCTTTGCTGTTATTTACGTTTCTTTTCATGTGTTATTCGACCTAGTACAAGTACCTAGATTTGATTAGTTTCTTTTTTAGTTTATTTCGCTTGCCTTTTCGTAGTCTAACTGCTTGTTAGCTTGTCTTCGTTAAACTATGATTGGAATGTATATTCATCTTTTACATTTTCCTGATCATTTGTTATCTTGGTAATCCGCAAATATTTTAGTAATGAGTTTGTATAATTTCGCATTGTCTTTCAGTTTACATTCGATTATCGTCAATTAAATCACCAACAATCAGTGACAATCAGTGATTCCTGACTTTACTCGACTAGTAAAGCATTCCCGCTCGCTACGTTCATCGCGACAAGTTGTTTAGCTCGTGACCTTTGGCTCTTCAACAGTCGCCGTGAGCCTGGCGCCACAATCGATTTCTATGCTGATAAAAATCTCGAGCTCATAATCTAATTGTTTAATAGAAGCACGATCAGCGCACTATTTTTCTTAGGGCGTGTTTTCTAATATGCTGTAGTTAAAGCATAGAGCACTTTTTCCGTGTTTCCATAGCCTCTCTAAATTACAACGAGGAAGTTTGGAGAATTCGAGACAATCATGTGCGCAAACCCTAGACAAAATGGAGGGTTTGCATGACTGTCGAGATTTCTCCCAGCTGCCCGAGTGATTAGATGAGGCTCAGTGTAAACACGTAAACAAGTACCCTATTGCTTTTGTAAAATAATTCTCAAGAATACTCGCGAATCAAAAACGTCGCAAACCGCGTTTAAATACTCTTATCTTAACACAGCTATCAACCAATGAGAGCTCATGTATTACCTCAGTTATTGTATAGAAGGCAGTCCTTACTTTTAAGTCTGTGAATGAAACCCCAATGTGTGACCATTCAAATGAAAGCTATCGAGCAGTACTTTCTATTATGCTGTACAAGGTGATTCTAACTTTCAAGTCTAGATAATATCCCAGTGAGTGACCATATAAATGAAAGCTATTGGGTAGTACTTTCATGTGGTGCTGTTAATTATCCTGTGCAAGGTGGTTCTTACTGTAACACCTGTGGATGAATCCGTAATATGTGATCATTCAAATGAAAGCTAATATGGTTCTAGCTCCTTGGTTTACCGACCTAGTTCAAATGAAACCTACTGCATGTTTATCCTGTTTCACAGACAAACTATTAATAGTTTGTTACTAGACGAAACCATTGGCCAGTATGCGACCATATTATGCGAGTTATGTAAACAATAGCCTCCATTTGGCGCAAACATATGCTCTGATATTTGTCCTTGGATACTATCTGTTCCTCAAAACTCACAGTTTTTCTCGCGTTGCGATCTCGGAAAACTGTTTTCTTCTCGGAACAGAGAAATATCCGAGCATATTTTCGCTCCAAACGGAGGCTATTGAGTTTTTTTACCCTTCTAATATTTTTTTTTTCGCAGCTCTGAAAATTGGGGAATATCACTCAGTTATTTCTCCGTTTTAGCCCGGGAGGGACTCCCATCTAAAAGGATAGGGAACGCTCGGCGGAAAATTTGAAAAGAACCCCTAAGGGTGAGATATCAAGACCCTGTTTTGTGGGCGTGACCTGAAATGTTTTTCTCTTCTTAGAGGTGCTAATTCTAAAACAACAGATCCGGCAACTTATACTGATTTTTTTCGACTCAGTGGCCTAAGATGTTCCACGAACGCACGTGCTGTGGACCTTTACAGGCTAAACACCCTAAGAGATACCAAAATCGCGAGCGTTTTTAGTCCCTAAAAGGCCCAAAGATTACCTCAGTCCTTTTTATATGAAAGTTCCCCCGGGGGGTTTGGCTGGGACATATCAGTGCAGTCACTGACATAGGGACACAGTGACAAATTCGACAGTATCGCGTTACCTGGTTTGAATTGAAGTCATTGAACGTTCCATCGACAGAATAGCTGAGAGTAAAACTTGTCGTCACACTGGTTCCAGACAGCCCTTGCGCTTCTACCCCGCAAATATCGTATATCTGACCCAGGTTTATCTGAAGATATGGACCATCGCCGCTCATTTCATTGGGGTCTGGACACCAAGCATTTGTTCCGTGCAGACGACCAAATTTAGCAGAAAAACTGGGTCCCTTCTCTGAACTGTTACTCATTTGAATGTCAGGAATGACCTTTAATTCGTCACGAATTCCAACGTTGGTGTCTCTACATGCGCCTGTAAACCATAGTTAAGGCTTTGAATCAACACTTTGTGTAGTAGCAAGTTAAAGGAATGTTGGTTTTGAAATACTAACTCAGGAGATGAGCTATACACACAAAGGTTTCAGTTTCCGTAGCCGTTTAAGCCCGGATATAAATTAGTAATAGATGACATTTCATCAAAATTTCAGAGATCGATTAGTCATTCTAATCTCAATAACAAAGAAGCAAAAAGACCTAGTTTAAGCGGTTGCTTGTCGCAATACAAACGATACTTAACTTTTCATGACAGCATCTGCGGCATGAATCATCTCGGTCTTCAGTAACAGCTGGTGGTTGTTGCTAACGGCGCACCTTGAAAGTTCTCTAGTCAAGGTTGTTACTTCTCCAGAACAGAACTTTCCGGTAGCTCAGTATTTTGACCACAAGGCATGTGTTTTACCAGTAAGTTAAATCTAACCGTTTCACATTAACACTTATATATCAAGAGAAAATTCACTTATACATGGAATAAACACCAACTTGGATCTAGAGGGATCGCTTTAATTAGAAAAAATCTGTCTACAATTTACACGTGCAGTTTTCTCTTACCAGAAGTCGATGTTATGAGCTGAAATATCGCCGCAAATATTTGTAACCACGTAATCGTTGTCATGATCGTCCGTATATCGTGCTTTTAGCGGCTTGCTTTAGTGTTCTTCAACACGGTCTAAAAAATCAGAGATGAACATGAAAAATGGTTATAAATAAGTAAAAACGGCTTTTGCCTGATTTCTAAGTTGTACCACCCATTCCTTTTTTTTATTATTATTTAAACATATTTTCCATTATTTGCCCCAAAAGCACTTAGGCTTATCAAGGGAGCTTACAATAATACAATAATCAGGCTAAAGAAACAGACAGACACAAACAGCACACAAAGTTACAACAAGTAAATTTACATAATTACAAATGTATCAATTAAACAGTTAAACATGTACAGTGGCCATCGAAAAGCGATTAGTATTGACCCATTCCTTCCCCCCTACCACTCACATACACCTACAAAGTATACGTTTTAAGGCCCCACGCCAGTAATTTAGTAATTAGTCAGTAATTTCTGGAGATACATGTACCATGCATGTTTACTTTTAGCCCACTGTGTGTCCTTTATACAAGTAACACTATGACCTCAGGCTGGTTCATCAATGCCTATCGTTTTAAAAGCATATGGTAAGATTCGTACTGATTCTTGAATGAAAACTGAGAAACTTCGGCATTCATAGAGTCTCTTTGTAAGACGTATTTTTCCTTGGAATTTTTTTGAGCTGATTCAAGTTTAAATTTTGAAGCAAAACTGTTTCTACGCTTCCACTATAATGAGACTCAGAGAATTTAACAGTCTTCAAAAGGAAGAGTCAAGTCTTCTCAAGAACCCACCGAGTTCCCCAGGTCTTTTCTAGTAGCTGAAAACACACAGTCTTCGAGCGTCATTTCTGGTCAAACACCGTCTAAAAGCACCTAATAAAAAGTTCCTTGTTTGATTCGTGCTTGATCTTAAAATTTACAAAACAGTGATGTCGCCATAGCAACTTTTCCTCTTCCTTTATCAACAGTCTCTGTATGCCATTGCGTACCTATTCTGGCACGTTTCAGTCAAAAAATGGCGTTGAAGTAGCAGTTCTGTTCACTCTGTAAGAAGCTCGTTTTTTTCCAACCATTTTAAAGTTTGTCGCCATGGGGCAGACATCTTTTATACGAGAATGTGATGTCAAAAATAATCAATGTAACTGCTGGAGTGATCACTGCCTTTAAACTCAACATTTTAAAGCTGAAATGTCAGGGACGCTTATAAAACTTAGCTAACTCGCTTTAGTTTCTGTATATCATTTTCCCAAGATATAACTTAAGACAACTTCTCATGATACGATAAAGAAATCATTTTGACTTTACAGAGATATCAATTTTGCTCAGAATGATATTCGTCAGCTTCACTGAGGTAGCTGTTACGTACGAAAGATGATGTAAAGATGGGAATAACTAAGGCTAAACAGCCATCTTACACCGCAATGAGAATAGATGCAAGGTAACTGAACGAATAAATTCGATGAAAAGTCACGTTCCATACTTGTTTTGTTTTAGAACTGTTTCATACACATATAATTTGAGCTTAACAATGATCGAATTCCATGGCAGAAATTCACTATTGCTGGAACTTGTGAAGGTTTTACGAATGTAGCGAGCTTTCATCATGATAATGATTCTGGAAAAACCCTCACGAAAAATATTAATGCCTCTAATAGTTTGATTGAGAGACGGAAGCGTCAGATTTTAACCTCAGCAAATGAGCATTGTAACCGACTGTTTCACACATATCGCGAGAGTGTCATTCCGAAAACCCTTACAGAAATGTTTCTTATACGTTAGTGCAGAGACGAATAAAATAATTAACAATTATTCACCGAAGTGGAGGTGAATAGTACTTGGCTAATCACCTCCGAGCTAGCCAATCAGCGCGCGAAAAGTACTATACACTTGTGTGGTATATACCAACAGATGATATCATTTAAATAATTCTTGCTTAAATGGTAAGCTATTCGCTTTTAATCGCATCGTTCGGAAAATTTGTTTATGATCAACAAACAACTGAAGAAAGTTCCAGAACATTTCTATGTTAACTTTGCATTGGAAGGAAATGTTTGCCCAATGGGCATTATATAAAATAATTTAGCTTTGTGTAAACTTATTTTTGCCGTTACACAATATCTCCGGCATTTTTGTCATCAGCAAAACGTAAATGGATTATAAGGACAAGAAACACAGTGTCAAAGATTAAGAGAAAAAATAAAGTCACTAATAAATATATTTTTAGACACTAAGCACCGCGCACTAAAAATATAATTTACAGTGAGTACAATTTCTTATTTCAGTTTTATATCACCATTTTCTCTTGATATCACTTAATGGAATTATGAACATTGTACACGTATTTGCAATACAAAATGAACTAAGCTCTTTTTAATATACTCCTGAGGTAATAACAATGTAATTCTTTTATGTGTTTGATTAGGTTGTTTTGTATTAGTTCCCACTGGGATAATCAGACCTTTATAGATATCACTGCTTGTGAATCCGTTTACTCGATGTTGGTTTTTTTCCTTTTTGTAAGTATCCTTGTTTAAAAAAGCGCGTAACATTTTCTTGTATTCTCTGGCGTGCACCTGTATTCAGCTTGTCTCAAAGTTTTGTAAATAAACTCGATTATTACTGGCGGCTCCCTACGCTCAAGCTATTTGTTGTGTTAATAGTCTCCTTACTTTTATTAGAAATTGTTTTATTCGGCTGAGTGAAGGGAAAGAGAATAGAACTTGATTTTGCTACATTAACAACTACTCTTGTTTAAGACTTGCCGAATGGCACACCGAAGGTGTTATCTTGATCTCCTCAGTAAAGTATTTAACTTATTATTGCATACCGTTACCCCAACTGACTTACGAGAATTACAACCGGCGAATGCATAATTTTTTGTAGAAACTGGCTAACAAGGCAAGCAGCTGGGTTAACTCAATATTACGGCAGATATACAGTTTGCAGTTTGCAGGTTGCCAGTTAAAACGACTTGCTTATTTGAGTTCAACTCGAATAATCCCAGTGTAAAGGCTAACCACACGGCATAGGCTAACCGAAGTGCCGCTGTAACTTTAGACTCACTCGGACTTAAAAGACGATTTTTTAACCTGTAACCTGCAAAACACACCTGCGTTCGATATTAGGCTAATGATTACTTCATGTAGGCAGTTAAATGTTACGTTTTTGTAAATGTAGCTGTGTTTAATTTTCCCTGCAGTTGCCGAGTCGTTATGCGATATGGTTTCTCAGTTCTTTGGCTAGAAGCAGATAATTTTAAGATTCTTTGGCTAGCTACAAGCAAATAATTTTAAGATCCATCTATAGCATGGTATAAATATCAAAGCAATAAACTACTAATGCATGCTAAACTATTTCATAGTCATTGTTAAAACTTCATTCACCATGCAAACTTGTCAATATGTCGATATGGTGGGGTTAATTGTTCTGCCTTTGATCAGTCCAAGAACACTTATGTGGTCGCTATCTACACCTTTTTAGCTCTTTTGTGCGATTAAAAACTATTCATGAACAGCTATAGTTAAGATTTCCACATTATTTCCGCAAATGAAATTAAATATTCAGGCTAAGCTATTCTGTAGATGAACATGACCCGTTTTGCGTCAGTGATTCAGTGGTTCTCATGGCCTTGACTTCTAAACTTACAATACAAACAGGCCAGTGATTGAAGTTTGTTCGAAATATTACTCTTAGTTAAAACCAACATCTTCAACTCAGTCTATTTTGGCAAGCATTAATTTGTCAGGTTTCAAAATGATCAACAGGGGGGTACATAAATTCCAAAAATTGTTGATTGCGTGCATCTCGACATTTTTTAAGTTCAAAGGAATGCGTTAAATTTCGTAAATTTTGAATAATACAGGCTTGGGAAAGTGAAAGTAAAGATTGGGGTTAGCCCAGTGATCAATTTTCAGCGAAGTTAGCCGACAAAAATTTCACGACCATTGTCTTGGATCCAAGCACTAAGCAGCATAAATCACTAGTGACTTGCATACCAAAAGCTGGAGGTGTCTCAAATCTCAAGCGAAGAAGTTTTCCGAACTTTTTGATGTCATTCCAATAAAGTATCAAATCTTTCGGTTCATATCACGGCGTGTGTATGTAAATGTATGCATCTCACTTGGAGCATTAACGTATCAAGCTTTTCGTGAGACCGCAATTGCGTATGAAAGCAAGGCAAGTTTTGATAAAAATGGGCATTGAATTCTCTCTGAAATCCTTGTTAACGCAATTATACAGGAAGAAGAGCTACATCTTTTCGATCAAACAGAGTTACGCAAAAGGTAAGCAAGCGAGTTCACCTACCTTGCCGTTCCCTGATCGTTAGTCAACGATTACCAATGCATATCGGTCTTAACAAAAACAGATCAACTGCGGAAAAAGGTAACCAACAAATTTAGTTCTTAATAGCCATGCACGTGCAGATGTGATTGTTGTTGTTTTCAATTGCTCGTCGCAAAACTATCTTTACACCATTGACGCACGATGCCAGAATCTCGAAAGTTCCTGCAGTGGGTTCTATGACTTACAACCGAAACTATTTTGGCCCTAGGGGTACCCAACCGCTGAGTTAATTGACATACATTTAAATTATTCTATAAACGGCAGATTTTTTAATATTTCAAGTCTCACACGGAACTGCTCTTTGTTAACTTATCGTTAAGTAAGGGATTTCAAGGACTCTAAACAAAATGCTAAGAAAACGTTGCAATGCTCAATCACGGTTTTACCCCGTAAGAAAGAACCATTTGTTAGCTGAAAGGAATAAACTGAAGCAGTGGGGCATTGGTTATTATCTTTAGTGTGTGTCACAACAAACAAAGGCTGCGCGTTAGCAACTGATTCGCTCCCCTGCTCTTAGATGTTGGCCCCTTTAGTATGGAACAAATATTTCCATTGAAAACCCACTGACATTTGGAAAGACCAACCGGCAATCTAGGCTTGACAAATTGAATGTTCTGGAGTGAAATTCAAGAAATTGGTAACGTACAAGCATTTCTCGCGATCTAAAAATGTCCATTATCTCGTTCCCGATCCTCAATAGAGTTTCCTATGTATTTTTCCCTCTCTTTAGTAAGCTTTGCGAAAGTCTCTTTGCCTCTCCTCCAGTTGAACTCTACGATAATAAAGGCCTCTTCAAGTCTGATTTTTAATCAGTCCTTTTTCAGTCTGTTAACAACCTTCCTTTCTTCGGCATTTCCATTTCCAGTTTTTAAATGTAAACAATTTGTAGTCAGGAAGTGAAACTACCTGATAGGTGACTGTGAGATAGCGGAAAGTTTTTGAGCAACACTGTGTGTGTTTTAAAACAGTACTAGAAAACTGAATAATGTGTAAGCCATCAGAGCCGGAGGATTGTGCACATTTCTAGCGCGTCGAACGAATTCGCTTTATCGAACTTTGCTTGGCAGCTATTTATATATGCATTTATAAACATTTTGAACGCTTCGAGAACTAAAAATTCGGTCACCACTTATTGTTTGTGAATGTCCGATAAGAACGACTTATGAACCAACAGCAGAAGAACTTCAAGTTCGTGTTGTCTCCACTTAATATTCGTAACGAAAGTAACTGCTTTGCATTAGATCAAAAGCAATAGATTATAGCAGTCTACAAATCATGCCAAAAAAAAGCTTTGATGCGCGGTGCGGGTTGAACATTCCTTTAAGCGCTGTCTGTCTGTTTGTCAAAATTCTACCTGTGTACCGTTCCTCTTGGAAGCTTGGGAAACTTCAAATTGAAGCGGTGTACCATAGCTTTTACTTCAAGTACGACAAGTGCATCTGCTGGTCAATGAGAATCAACGACAGTGATGATCTGATTCGTATCCCGGAGGGTGCACTACAAAGTTCTTCACTGGGAGGCTACGCCCCGACAACCGACCCTTTACTTTTTGTATACCATTTTGACAGGATAAAATACCGCTTTCGTATACATACCTTTAATCGGAAAAGGGTACCCTTATCACATACGTTCACAGGTAGCCTGTATTATGAATTAATCGCCAAGAAAGGAAGTCTTTTCGTCATTTCAATGTAGTACCTAATTGAAATGAAATGATAAAGCAATTAGGTACGTCTGTTTGAAACGTTTCAGTTAAAGGTCCTTTAATTTCAAATAACTAATTTACAGACTT
>JAHPZR010052726.1:37500-45000 GCA_019787425.1 Platygyra sinensis
TTTATGATTCAAGAAATTTGATAATTATCTGCACTTTACTGATATGAAGCACAACAGATTTTCCTGAGATAAGCAAATGCTAACACCTAAGGGCTTTACGTCAAATCCGCCGATTTCATCTACAAATTTGTTATACGCCTGCACTGTTTCATGAAAGCAAAATGGATTTAACTTTTAGCTTACTCAAGCTGTGTGAGTACATGTGTTTACCATATTCTTTATTTGTGCTAATAATATTTGTAATGCATTCAGAGTAAACTTCGTTTTGTGGTTTTAAGGGTTGAACCTGTTGTGAAGACAAATGTGACTTTCTACTGAGTTGCCGTTGTAACGTTTTGCTCACTGTCCTGTCGTCCATTCAACAGGGCACGTATGTTCTTCAAAGTGTGATCTTTAATTAGTTTTTCGCCGCTGTGGTCAAACTACATAATCATTTCTTTTTTTGTTTGACCAAACACAAGCCGCTATTAATTATTTACGTTTAGAAATACAAACAGACTGCCAAAATCCTGGTCACGAAGTTTGATTAAATCTTGAAACAGTCAGCACTATTGAAAAACAAGGACCTCCATCTCGCTGAAAATTGAATGACTAGAAGCATTTACTTTTGTGACTTGTTTATAAAAAAGGGATTTTATGTTTAATGAGATGAAAAAGCCCCAAATATCATTGGCCAACATAAGTAAAACGTTCTGACATAAAAGCCTATCAGTTATTTAAAACACGACATTTTATTAAGCCACATGCACTGGCGTTTGAATTCGTACAGGTTTCAACACCGCTTAGCGGACTGAAGTGGAAAACTGAACCCTTTATTTCTTGTAAGTAAATGTTATGTTTTTGTTTCTCAACAAAAAAGGAACACCTAAGGATGTAAAAAATTAAGGCATGCCCATATTTATCGTTAAATGTTAGTATTATTTTCATATCAGAACTAAACAAGGACAGGTGAAAGAGAATAAAAGCAAGTGCCTAAGATGTCATTTAGAATTGAAGTAGAAGAACATCATTCTAGCTCGAACATATTGTTTTTTTCAAGTATAGTTTATCGTAAATGTAAGTTCTAAAATGAAACGCAAGTAAGATAGGCATTTATTGTCTGCTTAAGTTCAATTTTGAGTCTCCTTGCAAACTAATGAACTGCACTTAGCATCTCTAAATTACTTGTATGGAAGACGGAAATACGATTTATATCTTAGACAAGCTTTCAAATTTCTTTGATTCAAAAGTCAACAGAAAACTTAGAAAGGAGTAAAGACTGCGTTTGTTAGTGGTTGATGTGCCAAGTTAATCTCCAAGAACACTCCATTTACGATAGAAATGTTCACAGACCGTTGTTCCGATGGCAAGAAGTAATTAACTTTGAGAATTATGGAGCTTCATTACAAAATGATGACTCTTTTGCCATTAACGCAAGTCATTTTTAAGTTAGAGTTTAATTGTCATGGAAATGACCTGCACTTATCATGTAATTTATGGGAACCCCTGCTTTTGTAGACAATTTCAAAAGTAATTTTGTACAGCACCACTATTGTATTCCATTCTATTGACACAGTTTGTGAACCAACCACAGAGCGAGGAGTTTTTCGTGACGTCTACAAACAAGGCCTTGCGTGATAATTAAAGGGGTGAAAGCTGTGCAAGATGATAGACGATTCAGAGTACATCAAGCTAGAGGGAATTGATGACAAAGAAATGTCTCTCCGCTTAAGCCTCCTTGATACAAGGAATTCTCGAAAAATATCTGACAATTCCATAGCCGAAACCTCTCTTCAGAAAAGCATCAATGATACGGTGGAGCGAAATCCTTGCAAACGGATTGGGTTGCATCAGGTAGGAAAGATCAAAGTTCTCTTAATCTAAGAAAAACCTATCGGTTTCTTAATACGTAATTAAATCCTCTGTTGTGGAAAAACTTTCTTTACCTTCCGTTTCAAGGAAAGAATGGACAACTGAAAGACGGCTAACGGTACTGTGTCGTTACGCTTGCATGCGTCCAGTTTGTACCCAATGCTCGAAGACCTAATCGGGCATAACTAATATAAGAAACAAAGCATGTGGGCTTGAAATAAATATCATATTTGACTTACGATGTTAACATTCAAGTAATTCGTATCTAAAACTTTAGACCCAGAAACAATCGTACATGTACTTTCATTTAGTTACGTCCACTTTATCAATAAAGAAGGGTAAAATGGGAGTGCCAGGGTTGATATATCAAGCCAAGAAGCACTGTACAAGTTTTAATAACACGCCTTCAGAAGCAAACCTCCCATAATTACATTTTATTAGTTATATATCCATATCCTGTACGATATGTTAGAAAGTTTTATTTTTATTTCCAATCTGCATGGGTTGTTTGCAACATGTGTGGTTATTATGGCTTTTACACAGAGTGGGAGAACACGTGAGTTTTCACCGAGAAAAAGTCGAACGTTAATTCAGATATCATAACCATTAACGTTACAGTAATCGTTCCAATATCAACTTTGCTCTTTTTTTTTTCAAGGCATTAGACATTTCCAAGAGCCCACATTAGTTGTCGGCGATTTTGCTTTCCAATCTAAATTAACAGCTCAGCAAAAAAAGAACTCTGATTACGACATGTGTGGTTGATAAATTACGTATTTCGGTATGTTAGCTGTAGTACCATGATCAATATCGGGCAGGGACTAAGCTTTGATGTTAATTTAAGGCCTGTGATTCAGGTTCATGTACGCACACAATATGCAAACTTTGTCATGATCGTAATGAGAAGGCTAGGAATTAACGTATAAATAAAGAAATGTCTTTTTCAGCCAGTAAAAGAGTCAAAACATTACGTAATGGATAGATGAAATTTTGCACGAAATTTTTTTATGCAATCCGGGCGAATATTATGAAACAAATCTCATTTGATTAAAAAAATGTAACATTAACGTTTTCTAGAATAAGATCACAGTAAAATAACAAGTTGAGCAGCGTATGTGAGACGAGTCGTTTTCCTCGAAATGAATCCTTCTCTAAATTTGCTTCCCTACTCGATAGGAATTTGTTTGTTGTCTTGTTATGTTTGCTATGAGGTTTTCCAAGTTCTGAAACTGTGTCTATTATTCGCTGCTCGCGAAAATTGCAATGAAAACGAACAGAAAGAGCAACGAATGAAAAATACTCACTCTATTAACACCACAGAGTTGAAATTCATCCGCACAAAAGATATCATTTTCGGGGAGAGAGTATGATTACTAGACTGTGTTTTACCCTAGCTTATTATTTCATACAGCCGTTTTTTTGTGCCTCCTGGCCAAAAGAGCAAGGACACAAAAAAGTTTATCTTTTGCGAACATTGGATCAAACTGTACATAAATCATTAATATAACTACTGAACTCAAATATAACGAATTTTTGAGCAGAAATAGTCGTCGTATCCGAGATTTGTATTCCGTTAAATTAGTTTATACATAGCGCAAACATGATTTACAACAAAAAAAATCGCTGAAAGTAAGGCCGCATTTAAGAAAAAAAGCGACTGAGAGATATATCCTTCAGAATTTTACATCCCCTTTTTTTCTGTGTTTTAAAATAGAGGTTTATTAATTTGGCAAAGAGCACAGCTCTTACTTTGGCATTTTCCAATTCTTCTTCGATAAAAGCCTTTCGAGTTAATTCAGCTGCTTCTTCCAAATTTAGATTAATAGATATGGTTTGCCGAATATCAGAAGTCCAAGCACGAAAATATTGCACGAGCTTTGATATTCAGAGCACGCACGCTTGACTGTACTAACATCTTGTCCAGCAAGCATGTTAGGGGTTAGTATGTATTACAAAACACTACTCTCTTGCGTATTGGAGTTTTATGAAATCCGTCTGTCTTGAAGAACTAGTGATATTAGAATGACACCTGTCCAGAGAAAGATTTTGAGAACATTTTTTCATAGATTAATAAGTTGAAGATTTGTGGTTACTAAACAAGTTCTCGTATCAAGTTCGATGCTTTCTCTAAACTATTTCAAGGGATTATATCCTACATTTATCAAGATTTTTAATCTAGTAAAAGTATTAAGTACTTTAATTGATGGAGAGGCGGCGAAATCAAACATTGCTCTCTACTCAATTTGTCTTCGGCACTTAAAAGGAAAGAGAACTATTAACAAGAAATCAAATCTGAAATGGATGACTTTAATTTATTTAAAACTCTTTAAGTCACTTTCACTCTGGTAAAGAACAAAATGAAATATTCGACTAGAGGGAATTGACATCAAACGAGTCCATGTGTTTTTTTTCGGATGAAAATAGTTTTAATTTTCATATTACTGCTGAGTCATGGTGATGTTGTATTTTATTTTTATCGACATGACATCATGTGCACAGATGTTTGGATAGCAATCGCTTCTGTTATATGTTTAGTCTTGTCTGGTTAATTAAAAAATTGAGAATCAGAACTGAATTCAAATTTATCTCAAACCTTTTGAAAATTTAATTTAAATCAATCATCAATCTCCGATCTGTTTCTACGAAAATAATCGAATGACCTCTAACCTGTGTGAATATTCACCACCTCAACAGGAGACTTGGCCCCTGGAGTAGTGTGATGGTTTTTTTAGTGATTCTAATTCTCAGGGTAAAATATTATCTGATGATCAAACCAACCTACAGCTGCTTTCTTAGATTTCGTCTGTACAATCACTGAACCCACAATAACTTCCAAGGCGATCGTAATAGCAAGTTTACTTCTGTTGTATAGTCCCCAATTTGTCCTCTTCAACCCAAACGTTCTGACTACGCAATTATACGCGCAAACGTTGTCGTGTGATACAACGTCGAGTGAGAACATTACGCGCTGTGTTCTAGAGTGTTTTCGGTCTCTCGGTGCTGTACGTGATAGACAAGTTTATTTAGTATTAAATCCTCCTGCGTTCCAGAGGTTTTTCTTGATGTTTCTCAGCATGAGATGAGAGAACCAGAGTCGCGAAGCGGCGAACGCGACTCGCGTTCGCAGCTTCGCGGCTGTGGTTCTCTTCATCTCATGGGGAGCAAAATCAAGAAAAACCTCTGGGATTAGGGTATGCCTCTTTCGACTAGCCTGCATAAACGACAACGTAAAACCTGGTACCTGATAGGGAACGGACTGGCAAACCGCAATAATGAAACTGATTTAAACTTTGGCTTTTTTACCTATTACCAGTTTCTTAGACTTCCCTTTCAAAATCCATTAAAATATATTGGTTCGAGGGGAGAATTCATAATTGCCAAATAATCTTAATTAAGAAAAAGTTAAAATGAGAACTTCGCTATTCAAGGGGATGGCCACATGCAGAAAACGTGTTAAGACGGAATCCGCCAGACGTTGGAGTAACAAGTGGACAAAAATCTTGTACCAAGATTATTTACATTGTATTGCAAACTTCTGTAGGGCTCTTTTAATTATCTTCTCAAAACGATTCATTTCTAGCAACACCAAACGTCGAAAACGAATGTTCAACTTCGTATGAAACGCTTAAAAGTTTTGGTGAAATTAACTGATGATGGAATTTTGCCTGTGTTTCCACAAAATCACTGAACTTTGAAATTTATTTTCTCTCGTTCCCGTTGGAAATTATTTTTCGGTGTTATTCCAGGCAATTATTTATGTCTTTAGCTTTAAAAAAATGTAAAAATGATTGTAAAATATTTTAAATTACTCTGGTACAGATTTTTGTCCACTAAAACCTGAAATTGCTCCATCTTCTATCGGATTTCGTCTTAATACTAAATTTTTCAAGCATGCTTTTAATTTCATAATTCATCTCGAAATATACTTTGACCATCCTTGTCTCTTTAAGTTCGTTTATTATTACGTCTTGAACCATTTTTCACCTTTGTGCATTCATTTTTATAGGTTTCTCTTTGAGATTAAGGATAGTTTTACTGTTTATTTTCTAGGCATGCCGCGATGGCTTGCCATGTGTTGCAGAAAAGTTGATTCGAGCAAGCGTTGCAGAAGTTAACGCATATGACTCAGATGGACTTACTCCACTTCACCATGCGGCGAGAGGAAACCATGTACAAATCGTTCAACTACTGCTTGACGCTGGGGCGGGTAAGTAGTTATAGAATGCAATCAATAGCTTTACATTTTATTTAGTACATTATTATATGTGTTTCTGGAGTCGTCTTGCAGCCTCATGGTTTCTGCGTTCGTTTGCGGTCGAGTAATCCGGGTCAGAGCCATGGCCGGGCACGTTGTATGGTGTTCTTGTGCAGGACGCTGAACTCTCATATAGTCACCTCTTCACCCACGCGTATGAATGGGTACCGGAAAATTTAATGCTGGGGGTAACCCTGCAATGGACTAGCATCCCAACCAAGGGGGGAGGGGGGGGGGTAGAAATACTCCTTGTTGTTTCATGCTGATGGGACACTTGGCTCGACTTTACCTTATGTGTTGTTCAAAAATCCCCCCCACGCCCCCCCTCACGCCCCCCCTCCCCCCCAAAAAATGACCTTAATGAGGAGGTAAAAAGAACGGAAAATGAACGATGAAGTTTTAGGTATGGATATGAGCCGTTAAGCGTGGAACGTGAAGCGTGAAATGTGGAGACCGGAGGGCGTTCTAGTGGGTAAACATTTAAGATAATATCTGGTTGGTTTTCAACTTGGTCGTTGCACTCGGCATATCGTTAGTTCAACATTAATACGTTACAAATAGGAAATTAAAATAATTGTCTTCTTTCCAACCAGTTACGATCTTTAGTCTGAACGCCAAGCAGATGTCTGAAATGCGTTTGTTGATTATTTCACACAGATATCAATTTTCCTGCTGCTATAAACGCTGCCTGTGCCTTTATGACACCACTGATATGCGCCAGCAAATTTGGTTCACTTGAAGCGTGCCGGCTGCTTATTCAAAATGGCGCCCACATTACCAAGAAATCCTGCAATGGTCAATCACCGCTGCATTATGCAGCACGTAAAGGACATACAAAGGTCTTGGAGGTAAGGTTTATACAAAATTCGCGTTAAAGGGCTGTTGAATTCTGAAATTCAAGCCATAACAAAAACACCGGTGTCAAACCTTTAAGTGCTTCTTGCAACATATGTGACAAACGCTAGTGTGACAAGCGCTAAGCTTGTCGAGACAATTCAATTAAATCCCTAAGCGGGGCCAATAAGGGCGTGGCTCGAGCTTCATTTGACCCCTAAAAGATACAACTTAAGACGAAATCCGATAGAAGATGGAGCAATTTCAGGTTTTAGTGGACAAAAATCTGTACCTGAGTAATTTTAAATATTTTACAGTCATTTTTACATTTTTTTAAAGCTAAATACATAAATAATTGCCCGAAATAACTCCGAAAAATAATTTCCCACGGGAACGAGAGAAAATAAATTTCAAAGTTCAGTGATTTTGTGGAAACACAGGCAAAATTCCATCATCAGTTTCATTTCACCAAAACTTTTAAGCGTCTCATACGAATTTCAACATTCGTTTTCGACGTTTGGTGTTGCTAGAAATGAATTGTTTTGAGAAGATAATTAAAA
>JAHPZR010052726.1:50000-57500 GCA_019787425.1 Platygyra sinensis
TGTACAATGACAAGAATCTGCATAATGGCCGCCGGAGAGTGGCTACAGGGAGCTTGACCAATACAGAGGATCACGCCTACTCAAAAATGAATTTATATTTTATCAGCAAGATATGCCGATGGCATGGCTCTAAAAACGGCCCCAGGCTAAATTTGCAATGACAGCGTCCAATTCCAAATAGAAATACGAAAAATAAGCCGACACCGTTCGAGTTCCGCTAGCCTCCTACGCAGACGTTCTTAGGCTTGTCACGCGTTCCTCCCCACGAACTTCTGCTCAACGGACAAGCCACTTCCGTTCACTGGCGGTTTGCCTTTGTTTCAAAAGAATCAATCCGCTGTTCTGTTAATGTTGGCATCTCTGTTCGTGGGGAGGAACGCGTGACAAGCCTAAGAAAATCTGCGTGGGATGCTAAGTTCCTCAGACTACGCGGAATTTCGTCATTTCACGTTAATGTTTTGCAGAGGACGGCAAAGAAATGTACAAAGATTTAAAACGCACGTGCACAGCTATTGTTCTGCTCATTGAACATTTTGTGTGGTGACGTTCTCGTTGCGTCGTCACTGTATAGCTTGCTTAGGCCCGGGTCAAACGCCGTACCTAACATGAGTCGAACTCAATTCAACCAATTAGGCTCCTGTGAAGTTTGGCGTTTGAACCAATTAAGTTCGACTTATTTAGAGCCGCTGAGGCGTTCTTCACGCCTGGCCAGCGGTGAATAACGCCTGAAGACGAACTATGGGTAAAACGCCGATCTTCGCATGAGTTTAACGAAACGCAAAGGTCCAAAAAAGCCATTTTGCCCTTACTTTGAAAAGCCACTGATTAACTGGTCTAGCAGTCCGGTTTAACTGAATTACGTTCGACTTTTGACTAAAACATGCATTCTTTAATTATTTGAGTCGACCCAAACTGTCATTAGGTTCGGCTCACGTGAAGTACGACGTTTCATCCGGATCTAAGCTTCATATAAATACTCTAGAACTGCATGATGGAGCCAGAGTAGAACCTAGTCTGTAGATAAACCAGAAGGCAATCAATCAATCGTGTCCTATATTAATAATCAGCGAGCCGGGCTGGATAATATCCTACTATGAACTGATCTATTTTATTTATTTAGTTTTCATTCTTTTCACTTATATTTATTACACAATACTGTGTGTAGTCGTTTACTGGTGTAATTCAGCAGCAATTTCGTTCCTTCTCCTTCTGTTTACATATCCAGGTTTATTAAAATGCGCAATTCTTTTTCTCCAGAGCCTCACTTGGAGGACACGTGCCTATCATTGACTACCTCCGCGAGCAGGTAATTACTAAATATTATAACTTAGAATCCATCAAATATCCTCGCTCGCGCGCGATTGGTCTAAACACGTCACGTGACCGAATATCCCCCAGCTAAAACTGGGGGATATCCGAAATATACCCTCATTGTCAAAACTGTGCGCGTTGCGTAAAAGATTTGAAGGATAATAAACACGATAGTCTCCATTTGGGGCGAAAATATGCTGGGATATTTGTCCTTAGACATTATCTGTTCCTCGAAGCTCACAGTTTTCCTCAAGCTACGCTCTCGGAAAACTGTTCGCTTCTCGGAACAGACAATGTCCGAGGACAGATATCCTAGCATATTTTCGCGCCAAATGGAGACTATTGTTTATTTAACAAATAAAGAAGTCTAAGCAGTGTATTTTACTGTGATAAAACACGATGGTCATTTGAGAACACGAGGGAAATGTAGAAAACACGAACCGCAGGCGAGTGTTTTCCACATTTCTCCAGTATTCTCAAATGACCGGAGTGTTTTATCACAGTGTAATACACGGCTTACGCTTCTTCATTTGCTTTGAAATATAGATTTTACACGCCGCAAAACAATAAAACACGCTTTTTCTATGTTTTATACTCTGATAAAACATAGGTTTTTGACCAATCAGAGCGCGCGCAGGGTCCTATCTATGTTTTAAATATAAATATAGTAATCATTCAGTTATTTTACCTCCGATAGTTGCCAATACTTATACAAATATATTATTTTTGCTGTTATTGTCGCTGTTGCTAGGGAGCGATGCTTCATCCAACCACACAGACTTGTACCCCTTGCCCACTGATGTGTGCTGTGAAGCGGAGCCAGCATTACGCTGTCAAATATTTCCTGGCACGCAGTTTTCCATTAAAGTTCAAGGATATGAACTGGAGAACGGTACTTCATGTAGCCGTCGCTTGCGCTGATATCCAGACTGTGGACTTGATCTTAGAGGTAAACAGAATTGAGCTTGTTATACTTGATATCAAGTATATTTATCTTCACAGTTAAAATAGAAAATGTCGCAATGCGGATAGGAAGGAGAAAGCCACAGAGGAAACTTTTTCCATTAATATGGCTTTCGGCTCTTTTTGGTTTAACTGATTCCCGCTCATCATAGTTAATTGGCTAGAAAACTTGGCAAGGTTTTTTGTTGTATGTTTTTGTTTGCCATTTTTTGGGAGTTGACCCTGTTCAAAACCTGACAAAATACGAAAGGTGGTCACGTGTGCTCTGATGCAACTAACCAATAGAACCGTTGCGATTATGTAATTCATGTACAGTCAGGGCCTGATTACATGATGCGGGCTGGCCCGGTTAGCCGGGCTGGTGTCAGTTTGCCGGGAGCTCGGCACGTTTGTTAAACGCAACAAAAATCAACTCCGCGATTACATGACAACCGGGCCAGCCCGGTTAGCCGAGATCTCGGTATCGCGGTACCGGGATCCCGGCTAACCGGGCTGAGATTTTTCCATGTAATCGCGTTTGCCGGGCCAGCCCGGCTTATTAAGCCAATGAGAGTACAAAATCAAGCTCGCTCCGGTTTCCCACGGTTCATCGCATCAGCCATCAACCGATCAACCGGGCTGGCTCGCCTCATGTAATACCGGCCTGAAAGTCATCTCGGCAAATCGAGGCAGCCCGGCTAACCGGGCCAGCCGGCTCATGTAATCAGGCCCTCAATGAGAAAAAAAATGTGCTGGGCCAAGGGTCTTCCAACATAAATCGTAGCCTGTTCGTTTCCTTCTCTGATGTTTACCGGCCTTGCTAACAACTTTCCTCTATATACTATGCGCTCATGAACTATTCAGTTCATTTAATGAGATAACAATAAACCTCAAAATAAGAGATTAATTTGAACAGTTAAAAACATGAATAATTGGATTATTCTGTTTAGATTAAGATGTTAGTTGCGAATTGTATCGTATTTCAACATGCAAGGACGACTATAAAACAAAACTGTTGAAAACATTGTTATGTTTTTATTCATATTTTTAGAATGGTGGTCATAGCCTATTAGAGAGCAAAGATCAATATGGCAAAACAGCGACACACTATGCCGCTACTACACAAAACGTGGATGTAAGTTGGTCGTAAGCTAAAACCAATAAGGTGATTCCATAGGTTGCTACGGGTTTTCTGTCTATATGGCTAAATATTCCAGTTTTTAGGTGGTAAATCGACGCGAATTGTGAGAAATACAAGATTTGAAAAAAGACTTGACACCTTAAAAGAGAGCACTTACCCAAGGTTGTAAGCTACATAATACTCGACTGCATTTCCATTATTTTCTGCATTTCCATTTATTTAGTCATACTACCACAAGCTACGACAAAGTGTAAAAATCAGGAATTCAATCAACGGTTTATGTATTAATAGTGGACACTAACCCCAAGCTAGCCTGCGAGCAGGCTCACTTGTTTGGATAGGGTATTATTAAGGCGACAAAGAACCGAGAACTGGCGAACCCGGCTAGAAGAATGAGGCGAGGAAAACTTTTCCTCGCCCCATTCTTCTCGCCAGCTCATTTGCCCGCGATACCCTACCGAAACAAGTGAGCCTGCTCGCAGGCTAACCCCAAGCTCTCTTAATTTACTCTCGATTTGCCATTTTGATAACATTAAAAGCTGGACATACTATTTTTTCAGTTATCTCTCTTTTTTACTCCAAATTAAATTTCGATTCCTAAAAATTGACATGATCCTGTAACCATCTGAATGCTCAATGCTTCTCCATACCAACAGAGAAAAGCTTGTATATGAACCGACAGCGGCTTCCAATATCTTGCTGTATGGTTTATTCTCTCCCACCCCCTCCCTCTCCGCTTCCTAGACTATTCTTTTCTTTTCAATCTTAGTGTTAATAAATCGTCCCATAATATGAATATAATAAAGGCTTCTTATTTTTGTCCCACGCTATAGATTATAGACCGTCTCATCCTTGTGGGAGCTAATGTCAGGGCGAAAGACAACGAGGAGAGGATTCCGCTTCACTTGGCCGCAGAGTTTGTATAATTTTCGTTTGCATTCAAAAATACACAACGCTAGCAACAACACTGTGGGGTCAGCTTACGTTAAAATGTAAAGTGTTACCACACTACTTACCGAAAATTTCGGAAGATTTTAACTTCGGACAGTAACTTTGAATTACCTCCAAAGCTCTTAGTTTTACCATACAGAAATTGCTTTTCAAGTTTTCTGTTTTTCTACAGCGAAGTTTACACAAGACCTCATAGTTAACAATTATTCACCGAAGTGGAGGTGAATAGTACTTGGCTAATCACCTCCGAGCTAGCCAATCAGCGCGCGCGAAAAGTACTATTCACTTGTGTGGTATATACTAATGTGGAATAATATGACTCGCTCTTTTTCGTTTTCAGAGGTGGCTTCGTGGATGTGGTGAGATCGCTTCTCAGTGCATGCCCAGAATCTGTGAATGACATTGATTATGGATCTCGCACCCCTTTGCATTGCGCAGCCTCACACGGATGGGTGGAAGTAGCAACACATTTATTGCAGCATGGCGCTGAAGTTGACTACAGGTAACTGAACGCTTGAAATATTTGAAATAATGTACTCCCACATGCACGCATGCTCCGGCTTCCATTTCAGCGTGTAATTTCCGTGTTTAGTCCCTTCTCTTCTGTTTTTCTTTCTTGCACTATCCCTAAAGCTAGGCACACACTAGAGGACTAGTCACAGGGACCGGTCGCAGGGACTTATCTCTTAGTGTGTAAACACTAGAAAATTGACCGATTTGTGGGACTATTACGGCCCTGCGACTAGTCCCAGCTTAATTCGTGGGACTAGTCGCAGGGACCAAAATTGTGGTCCATGCGATTAGAATTTTGATGCAAAATACGAGTGCACACTAGCAACCTCGTTCCCAGGGCCTTTTCCCTGGCTTGGGGGCGGGGCGGGAGAAGGCCCTGGCATCGGCTGGTCACGTACCCACCTTACACCCTGAAATCCTGGGTGTAATAAATTAGCCCGTTTGCATAATTAAGAGTGCCAAAATCGAGATTGCGGAGAAACTGTCTGTTCTTTTCGACTTGGATCTGCTTTTAAACGTTGAAACTTTGGGTTGTTTTGTTCAGTTAAAGCCACTTTAATTTAAGTGAAATGTTTTGAATATCTACTGAAAGGCAAAGATATTGTTGCCGTTCTACCAACTGGCTTTGCAAATCTCTGCTGTTTCAGTGTCCGCCGGATTTCTTGCCTATCAAGGTAGACTGCTGGCAGTCTGTTTTTCTCTCGAAATTTCAGCAGAGGTTATGAGGAGAGACTATTTAGCCCAAAGGAGAATGGGACGAGACATGGAATTTTCTCTAGACCAGCGTATAGCTTTATCGGATTAAAGCTACGGCGTCTCCTAAGAAAACCGCACGAGGGCAAATATGATATCTGTGATAAGAAATTACACGTACTGTATTTGCAAATAGTTCCAATTACCGCCAGGCCTGGCGTCACAATACAGAATGCAAGTAAGCAAAATGTTCACGGTAAACTCACTAAAGCGCCGTCATATTTTTCCCTCAAAAAACAAGTACTTGGAGACTTAAAAAATATGTTGCAATAGAAATGAGCCTAAACAAGTCTCCAAGTACTTGTTTTTTGAGAGAAAAAATATGACGCTTTAGTGAGTTTACCGTGAACATTTTGCTGGTGCGTGCGTGATATTCTCTTTGTTCTTCATGCTGAAAAACAGTGTTTTTAGGCGTTAACTACCGAATGCTTGTGGCCAGAAATTACTTCTCTTTTACTGAAAAAACACTAACATAAACCTCCCAGAAAGTGTGCCATTGACCTTCCTGGGTTTAGCTAGGGATCTGCTATTTGGCGCCTATTTTCCATTATCTGACCGTGACATCTAAAGCAGTCATGTTTCTTTTCCATGAGCTCTCTGAAACATCTGAAACTTTAACTCCGTTCACACCAACATGTTGAACAAATTTAGGTGTTTGAACTAAACAAGGTTAAAAATTAGGTGCTCATACCGTGCACATGCTCTTTGATTAAAATATGTTGGCAAGCCGGTGGCTTGAAATTTAATTTGTATTCTCAAAATGCTTGCAAAGAGTAATCGAGAAATTGAAAAAACCTAAACCTGAAGTAGTAGCTCAAATAGTTAAGTTGGTGCGGTGAATTAATGCGGTAAGATTTTCCCTTGGTATGTTACACTTACTAGAGTTTTCTTATCTTTTCTCTTCATTTATAGGGATGACGATCGCCTTACACCGTTGTTCCATGCGGCAATTTGTGGCTGCCCGATGACAATAGACACTCTATTGCATTACGGAGCGGATATCAATAGCCTTGACAAAAATCGAGTAAGTAGAGCTCTACCGTAGCCATAGAGTACTAAATCACAACCCTGGCTTCTCTGATAAGGATATTCAAGGAACGATACCTTATTAATAATACACATGAAAAAATTAATCGATTCTGATTGGCTGAGAGCAGTGCAGTTCAAGTGTAACACCAGTGCAAAAAATTTAACACCAGTGCAAATTACACATCGTAATTCTGGATTATGATTTCCAGAAAGACAATAAGAAATTTTGCAGGCCAATGATCTCATTTAAAGCAATGACAAAAATTTTGTACTGAAACTCGAAAAACTCGCGAAAAACATGGCTTCAAGAAACATCTTCCGGCACTTCTTCCGCGCGAATTTTTTCATGTTTGTATTATTAATAATTAATCATACGGTTTTTCTCGTTTAATTTGAAATAATTTGCACTTGTTATTTTTTCAAAAAGCTTAAATTGCACTCGCCGAAGCGGCTCGTGCAATTTCAGCTTTTGAAAAACTCACTCGTGCAAATTAATTCCAATTTGAACTCGAAACCGTATGATTACCTATACTTATATCATCTGCGCAATAAACACTTTTCAACCTGTTAGTGGGGAACTTATAGTAGTAACATCCACTAAAATTCTATGATTCATCCTTATTAATTTCATTTTTAGAAACCTGCAACGATTAAGGCGGCATATTTTGGACATACTTGCGCTCTTCGAAAGCTGATCACATGTGGAGCAGATCTAACGATAGTCTCAACAAACGGATACAACTGCTTGGATGCAGCAATAAAAGCTGGGCACTTGGAAAATTGTTTAGAGCTTATCAAACACGAAAAGTAAGAATGGGCAGATTGCTTTAAAGTAATTATAACTATTTTATTCCACAAGA
>JAHPZR010052726.1:62500-67301 GCA_019787425.1 Platygyra sinensis
ACGGGATTTTACAGCTGTCATAAAACTGATGAAAAATTTTAAGAGTTTGTATGGTTTTGGGGGACGCTATCTCAAAATTAGAGGCGTTTGTATGGGTTTTGAGCCATATTTGAAGGTCCATAACTTGGTCTCTGTTCACCCTAAAAACATCATACTTGGTCAAATGATCAATCTCGACATGATCTTTCATGTGGTGGTGTCAGTTTATCGATTGGTTAAAATTTGAAACTCGCCCCAGTCCCCTGTTGAATTTCGGAACGGCCTATATGGAAGCTAAGCATTTTTCTCGACATGGTATCGCAGTCTTTAACTAAATTAACAGTATTCTCCCAGAGTGCCTAACGTTAGGAACATTCTAAGACAGCGGACCAACGTGTTTTTTCAAAGCCGCTGCACCCGCTTTCATGTGACTCCCAACTGTTCCGCTACATCAACTAACACGAAAAAAACTCCCTCGCTCCAAACGGGATCCTGGCAATTTAGTCAAACGTTTGACTAAGAAATCAAATGGCTCTGAAATGTTTGCAAATTCTTTTCGGGAATGCAAACGTACTCCTTAATTTCATAATCAAAAACAACGTTAAAGACTTCTGTTCAATTTTCATTCATTTTCTCTATCCAATCCTCCTATAGTCTCCTTCGCAGCCTTTATCAGGGTCGTCACGCAACGCTTCTAGGCAGAGGCGTTGCGTGACGACCCTGATAACGGCTGCGAAGGAGACTAATCCTCCTAGAACTCAGCACTATGGTCGGCTAATCCTGGAATTTTTTCCGTTATAGATTTGCAGTAAAAGCTCCTTGAAACCACAAGAAGTTGTTCTGATTCTCTTTTGCTCTGTTAATCTACTGTTGGAAGCTTATCAGTTATACACTGAGGTTGGCATGAACAAACATTTTTGTTTTCGTAAACCTGCTAAAATGTACTATATACATGTGGTATTTCTATGTTGAAGGTTCTACCACCATACCCTCATCCTATACTTTCAGGGTGGGACAGGTACCGCTCGATAAATTACCCAGTCTGGCATTGCTGAGGATTTTTCTGTTCGATTATCGAATTCAAGGCCGTGGTTTGTTTTCCAGATCTCTGTTTGTTTTTCATTGAAAGAATGAAGTTACACAGAAACACAGCCTGTAAATATGTTTTGCACCAGTCCCCCTCCCCTTCTCCCCATCTTATAAACGATTAGGTTTGTTTGTTTGTCTGCTATTATTTTAGAGTTACTTTCTTGCCGGTTATTTTTTTTCCGCAGCGCTGGATGTACTTTGACCTGACTAATTTCTTGGAAGTGTCGACCTACGTGACAACATTGATCACCGTTCTGCCAGCGAACGGAGGCATTGACGATAAACGACAATGGGCGTTCGGAATCATAGCACTATTGCTAGCCTTCGTTGCTATGCTTCTGCAATTACAACTGTAAGTGATAATCTGCAGTTAGGTTGATAATTAGAAAACAAATAAAACGTCTCAGATCTAGGATGGCCTTTGTTGACTCCATTGCTGGAAAGAGAAGATCGGGAGCTTAAGACAAAGCATTCAAAAATGACAAACTTTATAACTTCAAATCTGTGCTGCGTAATTTGCATTGTACAACAAAAGGGCGTTCATTCTTAGAATATTTTGTAAAAACCCTGAAGAACTCTATGCTTAATTGTTATTCTATTTAATTATCTACCTTAGCGCATGAAGAAATAATTTTTGTTAAAAAAGTCTATTCTTAATTCTGTCTGTAACCGCATTTTATAATAGGGCTCATATTCCACTAGATTAGCTTTTGCTATTTGGTTGATCTCAACTCGATCCCTATTTTATTGCTACATTTTTTTTTTCCTTAGCTGTACTGTGTTTAGTTGCCTATCTTGTAAAACTGAGCTGAGTTAAATAAATCTTCTTGTCTTGTCTTTCTTACTTGTGAAAATCGTCCTAAGACTCAAAGCTGCGCCTATGCCGATCTGCTTTCATTCGCAGCTGCGGCCAGATTTCGTAAACGGAGAGCGAAGAATTCTAGTTATACGCATTCATTTTGAAAGAATCGACACCTGACTTTGTTTCTATTTTTCAGGCTGTTCTGTTCAGGGATCTATGTGACGATGCTGTTTGAAGTCCTAAAATCCGTTTTCAAGGTGTTCTTATATTTAAATTCAAGACACATTTTCAATCGTAATAGTCGAGAATCTCCCTAAATACAGACAAATTGCTTCTGATTCTAATTAAACCTGGTTTTTGTCGTTGTATTGCTCTGAGTTACCACACAAGAGTATCCAGTTGTTCATTTGCCGTGACCTGACCAAATGGTATGTGCACAATTTTCCAGGCCCCTTAGTGTATTTTGCGGCGGGTCGCAAGAGGATGAGAACGCCTAGGGAGTAGTCTATCTCTTTCTGAAATATACTGCAGCTTTTCAAAGTTTTGTTTACCTTCCTCCTCAGGTTATTGTCGTGTTTTCTATGCTTGTCGTTGCCTACGGGTTGATCTTCTTTCTGCTCTTGGGAGATGAGGTGAGAAACTATTGCTTGATGCTTTTTGAAATCATTAATGAAAGCAGTATCTGAGCCATTGCTTTTTATACTCAGATGACTTGACCACAGTCGACTAAAAATAATTCTATCTTCTTCGTTTCATGAGAGTGACAGCTTCGCCATGGCTTCAGAGGCCTCAGTTACCAGATGTTTTCCGACAGATGTTAAACTTCCTAAATAGCTCAGCGCATTTTTTCAGCTGTGTAATCCTGTAGTCTTCCTTAGTATATTTTCTTCGCAGTCCAGTTTCATTCGCATCGACTTTCTTCAATGCCCTTTTTTTCCTTGGTCTGAAGATAATTTATGTTCCCATATTCCCTCTCGATTAGGGAGTTTTAACAAGCACTTAACACCCCGTACATGCCATATAAGCAAAGTCGATGGATACACCAACAAATACATTTCAAAAGTAACGCTATTTGCCCTCATAAAATAAATTTAATAATTTTTCTTTGATTTTCAGCTGTCGTACACGTCTCCATACATGTCCATACTTAAGGTATTCGACATGATGGCTGGCGGAGTGGAGTTCAATCATTACTTTGTCGAGAAAGAGCTCCCAATGCCGGAACTTGCTCGTTTCATCTGTTTCACATTCATTCTTATAATGTCCATCTCTCTTATGAATCTGTTGGTGAGTAAATATACTGGGCTTATCCTTAACTCTTATTAACCGAGTAGGAGGTCTGTATGGGAGAATCTTGACCGAGGTCGTGAGTACAGACGGAACGGAGTGAAGTCTGTACACACGACTGAGATCAAGATCCTCCCATACAGACCGACTTAGCTCGGTTAATAAGATGTTTATTATATGGCGGAAACAAGAACAATTTAATTCGTTTAATGTAACTGGTTTGTTAAGGAACTGACAATTTGCTTGCGAACGGCGATGAGCTGAACTTAATTTTGCTCATCCACGTTACTTTTTTTCTCATCATGCAGTCTTTTTGGCACTGATTATAGCTCGGGTTTACACTGGTTGACGTTCTGTACAAACCAATTCTTACATAGCGTTTGCATCTGTGTCGGCGCACATTTTTTAATTTATCGTATTCTCTTCATTCCTTTTAATTTTATAGATTGGCTTGGCTGTTGGAGATATTGAGGCAGTGAAAAAGAACGCTGAGTTAAAACGCCTTAAAACACAGGTAAGAAAACAGCATTCTTGATTAGTTTGTTGTCCTGCGATTAAATTAGCCCTCAAAGAGGTAGGATAAATTCAGATACTACGAGAAATTAGCAGTGACTGACCGAACAAACTAGTTCAGTAACATACATGTAAGAGGTAAAGGGCGTGTCCTTGGAGCCTATCGACCGATGTCTGAGTTCGGGAAGAACAGTCCGGAGCATGCTCTGTTAATTAATAATTTGGTATCATACGACTGATGTAGTCCAGTATTCCATGATCATGACTGAAGAGATAGCCTTAACGCCAACGACGCAAAGGCGACTTAGAAATCGTGTTCTCAAGTCTGCAGGGAAGGAGAAAAAGTTGGGAAAAAACCGGGAGAGTAATTCCTTGGGGGGGGGGGGGGTTTCCATATAAAAGTCTATACGGGAAGGCTCTACTTTGAGATCCATCTCCATGCCCTTGTATGCTATTTTGAACGAAAAGGTACCTCTTTCCTATAACTTTAAGTGAACAATGGCATCCCTTTCACATGCTTTCATAACCGGCCCGCATTATGAATAAAAAAAAGAAGTCTTCTTGTCAATTTCATGTAGTGTGTAATGAATGAAATGAGTACAGCCATAAAATGCTTCTGTTCAAAATAAGCCATTTACCCTTACACATGACTCAGCTTATGAAATCCAAGATGGCGGCGCGCGGGAAATTTTAAAGTCAAAATCTCTTCCGTTATTAATGTTATTAAATGTTACTTATCGCTTTTCTCACAATTCTTCTCCTCTCCTTCTTTTTCTCCCCTTTTTCTCCTTCCCTTTTTCCCCTCTCCCCCTCCCCCCCCCCTTCTTTCCTCCCCCCCCCTTTTTTCCCCCCCCCCCCCTCTTCCTTTCATCTTTTTCACTCCTTTCTTTTTTTTCCCCCCCTTTTTTCCCACCCCCCCCCCCCCTCTCCCCCCTTTCCCCTTTCCTTCCCCTTTTTCCCCCTTTTTTCCCCCTTTTTTCCCCCTCTTGCCCCCCCCCCCCCTTTTTTTCTTTCTTTTTTTTCCCCCCCTCCCCTTTTCTTTTCTCCCCCCTCTCCTTTTCTCCCCCCCCCCTTCTTTTTTTTTTTTTTTCCTTTCCCCCCCCTTTTTCCTTCTTCTCCTTCCTTTCCCTT
>JAHPZR010052727.1:0-10000 GCA_019787425.1 Platygyra sinensis
AACTGCAACCTCGAAAATTATTTGAATTTGCCACGACCACCTTAAGCCTAAGGGCAACTTGACAAGTATTTTAATATGCAGGATGGGCATAATTGGCTTTGAAAATAGGCTTGTAGCAGAACTTCTGGATAGTGCTAACGCGAGACCAATCTGCCATTCTCATTTACCCTTTTCATAAATAGCTGTCAATTTAAAATTATTTTGTATGCATTTAAATTAGCCTAACAAAACTCGCTTCGAAGTAAAAAATCTTTTGAATTATCAACTCTAAAACGAGGTTAGTCAGGCTAATTTTAATACTCACCAAAAATTTATAATTGGAAGCCATTTATGAAAAGGGTCTATAGCATCATCAAGTGGAACATTACTGTTCACTGCTGCCGTTGTTGAGGCTCCACGAACTGAGTGGGCCTTAAGAATGTCAGTGTCAATATCAGCATTCTTTAAGACTATGCGCGGCCATTGGCTAAGAGTGGGCGCAGTGATTGGATTATGCGGTTTGACATAAGAAACAAACAATGGGTCTTGTTCACGACGGGTAGACTGGACGTAATTTCCTGTAGCTTTAAGATAATGGCGCAAAGTGCCAACGGGGCAGGGTCTCTCAGTTTGTGGAAAGGACACAAAAAAGGCTTGAGTTAGTTGACCTTGCTTTCTCGGAGACACAAGTGAGAAGGAAACTCCTTCCGGGCCGCACACGGCACTGTCGGAGGTCCAAGGCTGCAGGGGACGAAGCTCGTTCCGGACAAGAAAGAGCAAAAAGCATTGCCAGTTTGATTGAGAGGAGCTTTAAGGGCAGTACCGTGGTCTTTCCAAGGCAGTCCAGGAACTTTGTTATCACACGCACGTGTATCAGGGTTTTGGGGGGCACATATATAAGTGTCCATAACATCAAAAATTTTATTTTCTTATCTGATCCTATATTCATGCAATGAACTTCTGCAAAAAAAGAAATTCGATTTGGACAAAAGGCGATTTGTGATGAGCTTGTAAAAACCTGAATTTATCTTCGTAGTCCATGCAAAAAGGTTCTTTCCAGCATTTTGTAAGAACTACTAAGTTAAATTTACAGAGGTTAAAGAAGCGGGATGAGTCAAGCCTGAAGTCACGTGTTCCTGAATCTACGTCACAACTCATTCCAAACCAAGAGAAGAGCGGTGCGAATGGTGGACCAAAATGGCGGCAAATTTGAACATTTTCAAAACTTATAAAAAAAATTGCATTTTAACCAAATCGATTTTTTTTCGCAGAAGTTCATTGGGTGATTTATGTAGAATCAGAGAAGAAAATAAACAAATTTTAATGTTATGGGCACTTTAAGCACTCCTTTTAAGAATTGAACAACAAGAGGATGTTGACCCACTGGTGTTGACCCACTGGGCAGCCGTCAATCGTAGGGTGACAGGGGGATATAGGTGAACGTGCTACATTGACTTACCTATAGGCAGCCTCGTTCTTCAAGCGATCAACCAGGAGGAGAAGGACATCATTGAGGGTGGCTAAGATTTAGCACACCAGCTATGCCATATTCCCTAAGCTGACTGGTACGTCTTAGGTGTAGATTGCTGACTGGAGTATTCTGGTAATTTCCTCTGAATAGCCTTTCGTTCGGTGCTGTTCCCTGGTAGGTGAAAGACGGCTAGATTAAGCATGGGGTACATTTGGTGGATCCTCAGAGGGGAGTCTGGAGTTTGAGATCACGACAGGATTCTTGATTTAAAGGTACAGGAGGTCTGGCCACCAAGGTTGTGCCTGCCACACTGACAGATCTGCTTTGTCCTTGCATACTTTCATCGATACTGGTGCGATCAGACTGAATGGTGGAAAGGCGTAGCCTATTAGAAGGGGCCATTCGAGGGTCATTGTATCTGTGTAGGTAGTACACGGGTCTGGTTGTAGTCGAAGTCCACACATTCAAGAAATACGCACTTTTACTAGCGATTAGCTGAAAACAAACACACATATAAAGCTAAACATACAAAGCATGAAACCAAAACGAAATACAGATAAAACAGGCAAAAATAGACGGAAAAAAATAACGAAACTTACAAGATTTGTGTGGCGACTACGACGACTGAAACGTAATGACAACGGCAACTAGAAAACTAACGGCAGAAGAAGTTAAACCAAACAATAGAAACAACGCATGAAAAATACTAACACGAAACTATGAAATGTTACGTAACCGAAAATAACTGACGGAATAAATCTGAATAATAAATACACACCGACTAATTGAAAAACGGAAAAACAATGGACAAGAAACGCGAAAACAAAACAAGGTTGAGGCGCCGTGACTACACTGGTTACCAGCTGGTATACGTTGGGAGGAGAGCCGTTAGACGTCATGGTGCCTCGAAGAGATCTACACTGCACCATCTTAGGAAGGACTGGGTCTATTTGCCATTCGCTGGAGTCGTAAAACTCTCTTGACTCTGTCTGCCACGTTGTTCCGTTTACCTGGTAGGTGCTGAGCCATGATCAGAATTAATTTTTGAAGGCATGACTGCCATAGTTACATAGTTAGGTTGACTAACTGTGGGGAACGGGTTTCCCCTTTATTGCCTACGTGGGCAACAGCTGAGGCAGACTGTGATGTTTGACCAGTCTTTGAGAAATGCTTTGGTGGCAAGAAAGGCTGCTTTGATTTCGAGAACATTGATATGATCTCTGGCCTTTGCGGCTAGGTTCTGACAGCATGCACTCAGCCTGCTTTGGAGGCGTCTCAGGTCATGTGCAGCTCGGGGGTTGGGAGATGGATGGTACTGCCGTTTGCGGTTGCTATGTTCTGGACTCACAACTGAAGTTTGGTGTGAGCATTGCTGTTTAGTAATTTTATTTTATTCATTTTATTTTATTAGCTTCGCCAACCTAGTATTAAATCAACACTCGCACACACGGAAAATAAAAATATAAATGATACAATACAGGCAGGGACTTCGCAACAGCTTGCGCCAATTACTGCAGGCCCGAAACACATAAAATGGAAATAAAAATTACAGTAAAAGTTAATGAGTAGTTAAGTAGAAGCAGTTAATGTTCCTTATCAGATTACGGGCTTTGTTGCAACTTGTACAGATAGACTTGAATGAGCGAGGATCTTCAGGGTCATATGATTTACATAATGATTAATGCTTATAGTAGCTGATGAGTAGGTGTGCCTTAAATAAACTGAGAGAAATAGTTACGGAAAGACCAATGTCATCCGCTGGAGCGTTCCATAATCTCACTGTGCGGATGGAAAAAGACCTCTGGTATGTGGTTGTTTTACATTTTTTGGGAACAAAGAGACTCGGACTCAACATTTCTGTTGCTACTGGATCTAGTTGCTCTTGAGAGGACGCGTCTATTGGGAATTACAGTTGGGCTAACCTTAACTAACATAGTTACAGATTTAAAGAAGTAATTGTCTCGAGAAGCCCGTAGGGATTTTATGAGCTGTATTTGTGATGCCCTGTAGTGTAGGGGGCTGCCAGATGGCAGGCGGATTGCTTTCAATGTCCCTATGAGGCTTGCCACTTGTGCACGTGGACGGAGATATATGCATCCTTTAGGTCTATGCGTGTCATATAATCTCCCCTTCCTAGAAGTGTCTTCAGACAAGAAATGTTCTCCATTTGAACATGGAAATTCTCTACAAACTTGTTGGGCCGGCCGAGGTCAATTACAGGACGGGAGGTTCCTTTCTTTTTTGGGGCCAGGGACAGTCTGCTGTAGAAGTTTTCTCTTGAAAAGGGTATTGCCTTTATTGTCCCTATTGAGTCTGTTCACTCCTGTATCTACAAGGGGAACTATTAAATCTAACTATTTCGTAACTGGAACGTGTAACTTACAGTAAGAGCTGTTTAGCTGTTCAGCTGTTTAATTTCCATTAATTAGGGAGCTTAAGCACGCGCGTTTTTGAGACGCGGACGGTAACCGGAAGTGAGCTGTTTTCACTTTTAACTTGCCTTCACACAACCACATTCATATTGCTAAGTATCTTTTTCCATTAGAAATGAGTAGTATAAAAATCTAGGAGACACCACTGTCCTAGCATGCGAAATGTTCTCTTCCGGTTGCCGTCCGCGTCTCAAAAACGCAAGTGCTTAAGCTCCCTAATACCTTTTTTGTTCTAAGTTACGATTTTAGAGACTCTGAAGCTAGATGTAACCGAAAAGACTTGCCGTTAATTAGCAAATTTTCATGTGTTTTTTTGGGACCGTCGATCAGATTTTGGTCCGGCAACGGTGCGGTTATAAATTACGTGGAAGTAGTCTTGAAAATTATACGGATAATGGAGCAGCTGTGAAAAAGGATATATTGTATACTTGACAATCCATCTCTTGCCGGTTAATAACAATCTACCATTGCATCTTTTATGATCTAAATTGCAATATTAAGTTTATCATGATAAGTGAATAACAAGTCTGTGGCTCCAAGTAATAAAGAGTTAAATAAATATCAGGAAATAAGTCACGCTTTGTGGTCCCATTTCGTATTATAATCCACCTATTTAGGACTTCTTTTCTGAAGGAAAACAGCATTGCATTCTAAATGCAATCACAGCGTCTTTCGGGAGACTGCTTGAAAATCGCTTTAAACCTTAAGGAGATTTCAAATACATACAATTGTACCCAATTGCAGTCTCACTCCCGGGGGGGGGGGGGGGGTACTCCCTTATAAAGGCTTAATGGAGACGTGCGGCCAGCCAGGGTATGTTTTTCGGGATTTTTGTCTTAAACGGGGTATCGAATTTATCAGTTTTTGTCTTAATCAGGGTATCGATTTATCAATTTTTGTCTTAAATGGGATATCTTTTCTTGGACGATAAACAGCAAAATTTTTACAAGCTCTTGTAAATTAATATTGACTTCCGTTGGCTTTGGCATAGATACCAGGCACATTAAATTTCCATTGATTGCACAACAAGAAAGAGACACAATTTGTAACCGCAACTTTTAATCTGTCTTAAACAGGGTATCAAAAATCGGAATTCTGTCTTAAACAGGGTAGGAAAATCAGCGATATTTGTCTTAAACAGGGTCACGGTATGAGGGCTGGGCCGCACCTCCCCACCTAGAGATATATCGAGTACCCCCCCGGGGTCTCACTCTCCCTGTCTACATGCAAAGTGTGACTGTCTGGATGAATTCTCTTACTATAAATGCTTACCTGGCTTCAGGTTTAGAGGCATGCCCCTTTCCTGTAATCTCTTGAAAGTGGAGCAACGCTTAGCGATAAATTGGTCGTGAGTGGGTCGTTGCTGCGAGTAATGTAAATTCAGGTCGATTCATGCGTACGTGACGAGGTCGTGATATGCCTTCACTCGGCTTCAGTGTAATGCCAGGCAAGCCAGTTTGGTTGAGAATCAACTTCCGTTAATTTTCCAGAAGACTAAATTGTAATAGCCAGACTCACGGTTGCTCCTCTGCCTTTCAAGCGCACTCAAATGAAACAAATTTGCTAACAGACTGAATACATTAAATTACTGTAGTTTAATTAATTGATCGCAGTTTCTTTTCTTGTAAATAACAATTTAACCGACAGGATGTCACGCAACGTCCTTTTAAAGTGCTGGCCATACATTCTTTTCGCTGTTGCGTTTTATCAGTTTATGACAGATTGAAGTAAACATGTAATGCAGTAAACAGTGCATTCGGATTCCCTGCAAAAGCAACTACCTAGCGCATAGCACAGTCGCGGCCTAATGGTTAGGTGGCTGGACTCCAGATTTAGCGCCCCTCAATACTAAGGTGTCGCCATGTCGTCTTGGGAAAGGCAATTTTCTTTCACCGTGGCAATGCCTCTCTCCATCCAGATGTATAAATAGGAGCCGGTAATTATCATCCTGGGAAGAAGAGCAATAAGCAATTTAAACCGCGGCATGGCAGATATGAGACACTTGGCCTGGTGACGACTTTACCATATCACCTACAGCAAGCATACTGTTCGTCCTGAGGATTATCGCTTCTTATTATGGAAATCAAGGTAAAACAGCAATTCTACAGCTGGGGTGGCAAAAAAGTTCAAGTTCGTAAGTGCTCCAAGAAAGCTGAAATATTGTATTTTCAAAGTTATCAAAGCAGTAGTCCTTTGAAGGAAAATCCACACCACCCCTGTCCAATCTTTGGTATACAGTACACTGATTTAGTCTGGTTACCACGATGGAAAAATCAAGTTCTGCTGACGAAGAAAGCAGTAAACGTATAGAGAAAAGGTAAATAGTGTTATCTATTATTTTTTGTGTCCCCATATTAGTAAGGGATACCTCCAGAACTAGAAAGTCTTGACACGTTAATAAGTTCCTACTAAGTGTTCTAGTAAGACATTTTCTGCTCTGGCAATTTATGTACCAATCAAATCGAAGCTTAAACATCCCCCCGGGCATACCCCGGGCATTTGACGCCTTTTCTTACCCAGGAGTGAGTGAATTTGATCACCACTCATAGCGGCGGGGAATTTGATCACTAGCCTCAATTTCATGTTACGAGTCGCGCTGATTCCACGTGGGTTGATAAATCATGGCGGAGACTGCGGAGACAAACTTTGATTAATTCAAAGGAAAAGATTGCATAATTTGAGGAAAATTAGTTGAAAACCAAAGGCCAACACAAGCTGTATGCCGTATCTGAAGGTGTTAAAGAATGATTTATTTTATAATGTATAGTTCTGTGTTGTCTAATAGAAGCCTCTATAAAGTTAAAAGCAATCTGGTAATTTTCTCTGGGGTGGGGCATTTGAACAACTTTTCAGCCGGTGAGGGGGGAATTTTAACAAAAATTTTCCAAAAATTCAAATGCCCAGGGGTTGCCCGGGAGAGGGGGGGAGTGGAAGCTTTGATTTGACTGGGCATGGTACATTAGTCAGACATTCAGCAACCTGGCGGGCAAAACGGACCATCATAGACATCCCCAATTTATAATTCGTAGGCCGTTTGCACAGGGGGACTGGGTATTACAGAGGGTTTCACATAACTTTTGACGAACGGGTTCCGAAGTTTGTTCGGAATTTCCGAAGTTGGCGACGAACTTGACAATTTGATTTCCGTAGTTGCAAATCAAGTTGGGAACTTCGCAGAGAAGTTCGAAATTACAACGCGAACTTCGCAACCACAGTTCGGAATTCGAAACTTAAGTTTGCTGAAGCGTGAGGTATTATTATGAATCCTTTCACTCCACAAGGTAAAGCTTTACCAAACAATGTGCACGAAAAAATTGTAGATGACTGGCTACAAGATAAAGGGCCAATAGAAATCGGAAAAGAGCTGAAACTCGACAAACAGACCGTTTCTAGTATTGTTGACAACTTCGTTCGCAAAGGACATGTTGAGGCAGGAAGGGGAAGAAATAAAATACGCTCTGCACGAACTGATGATGTTATCTACTACGCAGACTACTGCAACCAAACACAACCCAGTATTTATGGCAGCGAGAAAGCGGTACAGAACGGTGAAATATGCCGACTGAACACCTGTGACCACGTGCAAACTTGTGGAACATATCAAACTTACTCTGCGCGACTCTAGCTGTAGCAGTCAAAGTTTCATTTCCATGTACTTCCTTCCTTCGTTCTTTGGTTTTCTTTGGTAAAGGTGATTCATCCTTCAGAAAATCGACATGATATACGAGAAGAGCTTTCGCTCCCAGCGGGAGATCCTTCGAAAACATGTAGAGTTGTTCTGCAGTCAGCAACTTTAGTTGAAGCCTTGATGTGAACTGGTTGGTGACTAGAGTTTGAAAAATGAAATCGTAGGTTTTTTGGTCTAGTTTGTCCCTAAACAGAACATAACATAACACATAACATAACCTTTATTAACGTGTCGATATGTATTTAGCTCTAATCTAAGAGCTAATTGTGGACACTTAAAAATTAAAACTAATTAATTATGATAATTAATCAATAAAATTACAATTAAAAAGCTAAAATTAGTAGATTAAAATTTACATATTTAAATAAGTTTACAATTAACTGTAAAATGAGTAAAATTATTTACAATGCTAAACCTATCCAATTTGCTAATAAAAACCTATTAACATTACGAAATTAGTCAAATATATATATAATTTAAAAAGGGACTAAAATCTGACATCTCGGTCAGGACTGGCACACTTTACAATTGCAGCTCCCGTCCAATAATCCTTTTACGTTCATTCCTCGGATTGCATCTTTGAATGCTTTAAGGCTCGTACATACAATTTTCTAAATGGGCCATAACTTTGGATCAAGAAGTTCGCGAAATCGTAGCGAAGTTCGCAACGTAGTTCCCAACCTCGTGGCGAAGTTCGTAACAAGATTGGTAACTACGTGAACAAATTGCCAAGTTCGTCGCCAACTTCAGAATTTCCGAACAAACTTCGGAACCCGTTCGTCAAAAGTTATGTGAAACCCTCTGTAATACATGTAAATATTCTGTACATAACATCCATTAGTTCTTCAGGTTCTTGTGCAAGGTCTATACCTGATTATTCTCAGAAGTATCAAGGAGAGGAATATAGACGACAAAAAACTAAATTCAAAGTGAATCAAAGCCAGCAAACTACAGATAAGTTGGCAAATCGCGACCTCGTCACGTACGCAAGAATCGACCTGAATTTTCATTACTCGACACAACGATGCACTCACCACCAATTTATCGCTGGGCTAGGGGTTTTCAATGCTGCTTCACTATCAAGAGATTATAGGAAAGAGGCATTCCTCTAAACTTGAAGCCAGGTAAGCATTGATAGTAAGAGAAGTTATCCAGACACTTCGCATATAGACAGGAAGAGTGAGACTGCAATTAGGTACAATTGCATGTATTTGAAATCTAAAGGTTCAAAGCGATTTTCAAGCAGTTTCCCCATTTAGAATGCCTGCTAAGCTGTTTTCCTTCAGAAAAGAAGTCCTAAATAGGTGGCTTATAATACGAAATGGGACCAAAACGCTTGGCTTATTTCCTGATTTAATTGGCTCTTCATTACTTGGAGCCACAGACTTGTTATTTACTTATCATGATAAACTTAATATTGCAATTTAAACCATAAAAGATGCAATGGTAGATTGTTATTAACCGGCAAGAAATGGACTGTTAGGTATAAAATATAACCTTTTTTCACAGCCGCTCCATTATCTGTATAATTTTCAAGACTACTTCCACGTAACCGCACCTTTGCCAGACCAAAATCTGATCGGTCCCAAAAAACAAACATGAAAATTTGCTAATTTATGGCAAGTCTTTTCGGTTACATCTAGCTTCAGAGTCTTTTAGAAGAAAAAAGGTATTAATGGAAATTAACCAGCTGATTTTTACCGACACGCTTTGTTGAAACTTTAACCGGAAGTGGCCAGGTTAGTCATCTTCTTGTAAGATTTTTCTTGATAAAAAAGCCTCAACCTTAGTATTTTTTTCTTGATATTATTAAACCAAGGGCTGAACTTTGCAGGGATATTAAGACTTCATGATGTAAAACATGGAAATGGAAAATATAAGGTCTGAAAAACAGGCAATTTCCGGTTGCTTCCCATATGCTTCAAATAGGTCCAAGTTGGCATAACAGCCACTGGCTGATGAAAAATTCACATGAGCTGATTTGTTCACCCATAAAAGGCTAAGAATAGGGCATTACAAAGATAGCTTTCTTTTGGTCTAAAGTTAATTGTACGTTGCCAAAATTGCACTGAAAATCAGCCTCTCAAGACCCCTGAGGGGGTGTTGAGGGGACCAACGTATAGCCGAAAGGGAAAACTAGGCGACAAATGTAGAGAAAACTCACATACCCTGACATGGTTTCGAAGCACAGCAGAAAAAGATGCAGAGGATCATGGGACCATGTGCTTAGAAAGGGGCACTATGGGATTACATCATTCTTTCACCTGCCCCTACCAGGGACACGCCTCTTTGTGTTAAAAAGTGGTTCGAAGCACAATTAAGCGGAATTATACCGGATGTTTTCTCATATATTTCGAATTGAGCTTGTGTAACATAACCTCATAAAATTGGTAATAAGACTTCGCGTCGTCCAATTCGGTCTGTACTCAT